>CAKLNU010000006.1:600000-761045 GCA_922788865.1 Poeciliopsis turneri
GATAAGCTGTTTTTTTTAGGTTTAGTCCGAGTTTCAGCAGGTATCCAGATCCTGCGGTGTTGTGCTAACCCATCATCATGCTTTTAGCGTACAGATTCAGAGACAGGTCTCTTTCTAATTGACCTGCCTTGACTTTTGCTCACCAAGGATGTTTTCCTACCTGGTAGTCTTTTAGTTTTGTTTTGATTGGGGACCAAAATTGCAATGTTTTTTTTTAATTTTCAGCTGCTGTGATTTTCCTTCACAGCGGATTGATAAAAACAATTCAAACTCTCTGATAAACCTGTTCCCCTCCTCACCTGAGGGGGCGCTGCTTCATGAACCACTGAAGGAAGCAACACAAAAACCTCAGAAGAGGATCTGAGCCCAACATCCTTAGTCACAAAATGTGGACAAAAATGGAGAGGCATCAGATCTTAGATCTCGAGACATTTCTCCCAATAGAACCAGACTCTCCTGTTTGTTTTGCTTGTGTTTACCCAGAATGCACTGCGCTGTAGTCTGTTATGTGATTGATCCAATCAGAGACAAGTGAGAACAATCTGGTAGTCGTTCTCTGTGGGAAGGAGGCATTTCTTATCAAAGGAAAACGTTGCTTTCCTTGTTGGATGGCGCCGGGAAGATTTTGTCTCCATCTGATAGGATGACAGCCGTCTGATGGCCAACGATGACAAAACCCTGCAAAATCCTGCAAATACTTTACAAATATTTTGACTCGGATAAAAAGTATACATATATTTCAAGGATAAAACAACGTGCTCGTGTTTCAGGACTACATAAAAATGAGTCAGATCGTCTATTAAATGCAAATTCAGACTGATTTCAAAGGATAACTAAAGATGGATAAATAAGAACTAGGATTTTTTTACGTTTCCTGACCTGGAAGAATTCAGCTTTTGATGTAAAACTGCTGATAAATAAGCCATGCATGTGGTTTCGTTGCTTCTCTCATAAGCAGGGTGGTTGCATCAAGGTCATAATGAACGTAAAAAACTTTCTCTATTTTTAAATTTTAGACTCTTAATCATGACTGAAAAGAAACATGGAGGTGATTTTCCTTTTTCTTCACCTCCACTCAAACATTTCCTTGCCCTCTGTTGAGTCCAGTCGCTTCACGTGTCGCAGCGCCAGGAGAATTCTGGGTATTTCTGTCACATGACCCGATGAGGGCGCGTCCGTCTGACCCCATAACTCTGGAGCAACTGTCGTCACAGCGGGCCGGTCCAGCCCGGTAACGCAACCCGGAATCTGTTGGCAGAGCTGGACGCTGTTTGGAAATCTAGGTCAGGGATGGAAGATGAGAGAAATCAGCTTCATTTCTGGGTTTATTCTTCTGTCAGCCTCAGGCTATGAATTCAGGTTGCAGCAACTTTAAAAAGCTTTGAGTTTTTAAATTAAAACTGAAATCACAGGTTGTTAGGAAACGAAGTAGTTTGGACAAGGCCGAAACGATTAATTGAATTAATCGTGAAGACTCAATAAAAATTGTCAACTAATTGATTAATCGTTAACTGGAGTATAGAGACTTTAAAAAATAACCAGAGCAGAAACTAAGCCAAAACTGCAGAAAAAATAAAAACATTTTGAATTTAAGACTTAAATAAACCTTCTTTGTCTGTAAATCTGTTCACCCAAAACTCAAGTGACGGATGAAAAAAATAAAATCTCATAATAAGCAGCTTCTGCAATCCAACTATTAGTTGGATAATCCCAAAAAACCCAGATCAGCCCGACTGTGTTGATGTCAAGTGAAGCAGAAAAGCCTGAGATTTTCATATTATTGAATTATTTTTTTGGCTGCAGATGCATCCTTTGCTATGAAGGGTCAAGTGTCCACTAAAGTAATATTATTAATCAATAAAATGTTCACTTTTTAACATAAAAAATAAATGTATTTCCATCTTTTAATGTATTGATCATACTTTCTTAAAAAAGCTAAACTGGTTAAATGAAGAATCTGAACATTTTGTTATCAGATCAATAGTCAGAATAATCAGTCCAGTAATTGATTATTGAAATAATTGTTTGTTGCTACCTTAGTTTGGAGATTTTTCTGATATTTAATTCAAGCTTTGCAGCTGTGACAAAACTAAAACACCTGCAGAAAATTGAGCTTCTAGAAAACGATTGCAGGTTTATGTGTGCAGCCAGTTTAAAGATGCAGCTGAAGAAATAAGGCAAACAAAAACAATCATGTTAAAGTTTCTGTATCGTTTGTTTAAGAATGTGGTGAGGAAATGTTTGATTCCTAAAGCTGATCATATTTTCATCTTGTACATTCTGCTGCTTGTTGCACAAAACCAGCAGCTTCTCATCAAGAATGGAAAAGCAAAACCAAACATAAAGCATAGAAATATTGAAGGAGAAAAGTCAGAAAGAAAAGAGAAAACAAAGCAGTGAGTGGCGTCTGTCTTCAGCCTCCCACAGCATGACATCACAGCTCCTGGTTGCCTGTTTGCTTTGCGTCTGCAGTCTGGAATGCCGTGGCTGCTCAGGTGTGCAGGGTGTCAACAGGTGTGTTTATACATGAGCCTGAATAAACAGCAGCTACCTGCAGGCATGCAGGAACTCACTTTGACCCTGTTAAACAGGGAGTCCATGTTTCAGACCGGCGGCGCAGCTTTTAGGGGAATTCACAATTTCTGTGCATTTATTTCTCAATAATACCATCTTTACAATTTTACCATGTGGACTATAGAGCTGCAGCTTTCAATCATCACTTAAGATTATTATACAATGATAAATATGCTATTTAATAAATAAATCAATCACATTTTAAAATAAGAAAATCAATATTTTATTGCCTAAAATGCAACAACAGAAATCCTTTAGTGAACACTTCATTATTTTTAGATCCATCTGCAGATTAATTAAATACATCCAACATCAACATGTGGAAAGTTCAGCCCTTTCAGCTGGCTTGGCATCAATAGTGCTGAACTGTTCATTTTTTTTATTAACCAATTAATAATCAGTTATTAAAAAGTGCTTGATAGGAGATGCATTTACTTTTTAACAGAATTTGAACCAGTTGAAACTAAAATGGGTTGAACATATTTACAGTTTTTCTTTTTTCTGAAATACAAAATGTTTATATTTTTGATTGTGGCTTAATTACTGTCCTAAATGTGTTATTATTTCAACAAATGGCATTTTTCAGTCTGCATACTCCAGGTAATGATTACTTGATTACTAAATTAGTTGGTTATGTCAACTAATTTGTATGTTTTATACATAGAGTATAAAGTATAGTTTTTAAATTTTGCCTTTTGTGCAGAAAAAGTCAGAGTTGAAAGATTTTCCAAGAAATTTGCAGAAAGCAGCTGCAGAAATGTAAATAATCTGCAGCTGCAGATTATTTACAGTACTTGAGCTAAAGTTCAGTACTTGAGCTGAAGTAGAAAGTTCATTGTCTGGTTTGTTGGGATCAGTTGGGATCAAGCGAGTTGCTGTCTCCCACGGCAACCTGCTGTGGGTTGAAAGGTCGTCCCAGGACAAGCCGGCCTTCCTGATCAGCTTAGCCGACCGTTTCCTCTCAGCTGATAAGCTGCAGCTCCTGCAGACCCTCCAGGATCCAGACATGGGACATTTATGACCTTCAGCTCACCTCCTGACCTTCAGGTCACTTCCTGACCTTCAGACAACAACCAGAAGCAAATTAAAACATGAAAATGTCTGAATTCTGATTGAAAGGCCAGGTATACTGCTTTTATTTTGAAAGGGAAAGTACTGTTTGCGCCCCAATGCATTAATAATAATAAATAATAATGCAGAGGACAGATGGAGGGATGAAATAATGTGTTGAGCTTCGAGCTAACATTTGATTAAAAGCCTAAATTTTAAACATTTTACTTACAGATATTTTAAACACCAAATAATAAAACTCTCTCTGAAATTAAATCAGAATAAAATGATAATTTTAGGTCTTTTAGAATTACTAAAATTATTTAAATTTTCTAAATGTCAGAAAACTTGGTGAGAATTTAAGCAGGGTGTTAATTTACTTTAACCGGATTTGTTTGAATTTGTTTCAATATAATGAACATTTAATACTTATTATGGCTCAATGACTTATTGATCATTGAGCCGCAGATCCTGCAGATCCTCCAAGAATATTTTTACAACATTATTGAAACTTTGGGATTCTTAGATAAATTAGTGTTATGTTTTCAGACCAGTCAGCTGTGGGGGTGAGAGACACATTCTCATAAAACGTTACGTTTCAGTTTTCTTTGTTTCTGCTGTTGGGTGTTTGTTGCATAATAGTTCATTGAAATGGTCTACTTTCAGTTTGTTTGTATTGTTTTTATCTTCCAAGTTGCTGGAAAAGTTTAAAATGCCTGAACTTCATTGTTTGAAAAATGGTTTGAACCCTGAATAAAACTCCCAGTTAGATTGACTGGAAACTATACACTCTGCCCCAGTAAAAGCCAGTTAGAAACAAGGTTTCCTCATTTCCAGGCAGCTTCACTTCTTCCTGTCCTCTAATTAACAGCCAGTCCAGAAACGGATAGATGATGATGACTCGGAGGAGAGAATCAGCCTGTAATATTTCTGCTGCTTCATCATTTTTATCACATAATGATGTGAGAGCAACATTTCAACTTTGTCCTGTGAATCTGCTGCCCTCTGCTGGTTATGTCAGGCATTGCAGTTCATCATTTTAAAGCCAGATTCTTTCTTGCTCTGCTGAATACAAACTAGAAATCATTATTATTGGCTGTCCAATGACTTTCTCTTTGCTCTGATGCTTTTTTTACAGATAATTTCTGGTTTTCCAGTAGCAATGAATCGATTTCATTTACTCGAATAGTCGATTAATCAAGCCAATCCAAAGTGTTCAGGGTTTCTTTGATGTTTCTGTTTTATAGCTTATAAAGTTATTTAATTAGATCAGCTTTAGCTGCTGAGTCACTGCGAAAAGCCGCCTCCTCCCTCCGTTTGACATTGACAAGAGGTCACAGCTGGTTCCTCATCTGTTGGCATGGCAACCGCCTCCAGCAGCGGCGGTTCAGATGGCTGAGTAACCTTTCTGTGTCTCTGTCGCCCAGGTGAGGAAGCACATCACAGACCTGTATGAGGACCTGAGGGACGGACACAACCTCATCTCCCTGCTGGAGGTCCTCTCTGGAGTCACTCTGGTAGGAAAACACAGCTTCATGTTTCTGTTTATTAACTCCTGTAAGGCTCTGCAGGACAAACACTGTGGCTTGAAAATGAGTTTGGGTGCCGCAGGACGGGTGACGGGTCGGTTTAAGTCATCCTGACGAACACAGACTGACTGCTGACTGTGTTCTTCCAGAGGGACGGATCCACATAACAGAACCTGACAGTTCAGATCAGACAGAGCGATGTGGCTTCAAAACAAACCACATCAGATTTGTCATTAGTAACTTTTTATTGTTCTAAACAGAAGGTACTAATGACAGAAAATATGTTCATAAAGTTGCTTTTGCTTCAGTCATCCCTCCTGTAAGTTGTATGATGGAGTATTACAGCCTGGCTGCGAGGATTTTTGTCTCATTATGAGAAAATTATAATGATACTAGTAGAATAAAGATGCACCTTTACCAATAAAGCATTTCATAAAGTATAACTTCACGAAATGCTCAACGTTCCTCATTTAAGTTTTTATTTTTTATTTTTATTGAAGTTTTCAGAAAAATGTTACTTCATTTGCCAAATATGATTTTTTCTGGTAATACGATGACATTGTTCAATGTTCTTGCATTATTTCAGCTTTATTATTATTGTCTTGTAACTACGACACTAATGTCATAATATTATGACTTTATAGTAGTGACTCTAAAAAATGTTAGTTTCTCCCTAATCTTCTGTTGACCTGAATTCAAAGTCCAAATAAATAGAAGCACTGAAACGTGGCTGTCAAACAAGATGGCCGCCGTGGGCGCGCTGACATCACCCTGAACTAGGGCAAACAAAATTATTATAAATAAGTAAAACTTTCTAAAAATTAAATCTTCAAAAACCAAACATTTTATTAACTGATAGAACTGATTCATCGCCTGACCCAAACTGAGGTCTCAAGGTCAGGATCCGTCATCAGGTCATATCCGTCTGTTGCATCTTTCATCTGTCCTCTGTTCTGTTTATTTCATTCCCGTTACCGTAGCAACAGAAGGGTGGCTTTGCCTCTAAAAGGACATTTGTCTCTCGAGCGCCGCCTCTCATCTTGCTCAAACGAGAGGAGGAGGAAGATGATGAAGAGGAGGATGAGGAAGGAGCTCAGGGAGTACGTGCCGATCAGTTCCACTCTCCGCCCTGCAGGGGGAGCTGTGGGGTTGCATGAGTGTGCCGTGGCACAGGTCCAACTAAACCGAGCTGCACAAGTCTGAGATCTGCATGAATCACAGTGGCGCCCCCATGGAGTGGATACGGGGGGCCATGGCCCCCTCTAAAAAATGCCAACCTCAGAAAATCATGTTCACGTCATAGAAAGGCATTCAGTCACCTTCCTGAATGAAGGCATAAATACAAAACACGGCTAATAATTAACATTTTAATCTGCATTTTTACGCCTTCAATTTCTAAAACAAGACCAAAAAAAAAATGTGTAAGATCAGCAAAATAAAGAAAAATTAACAATTTAAGATGATATGGCAAGATCAGACAAATGAGACTGGAAAAACAAAAACTATTTGATTAAATGACATAAGAGTTGACAATGTAGCACAAAAAATGTAACAAATAAAATTTGACCAAATTTTATCAACAAAAGTATTATGGTGTCCAACAAAAATGGAGAAAAAGCAACATTTTTACTCTTCCTGTTTATTAATCCTGAATGTACTCACATCTGCATCCTGCACTCCAGTTTGTGTGATTTTCTTCTTTTTCCTTTAACTAAAATTTCACCGACAAACAGTTTATCCAGGATGACGGGAAAGTTTGCAGACGATGAAAACTGACAGAGTGAAAGTTTGCAGTTTAAAAGCCAGTTTTTAACAGCCAGTTGTGAAGACGGCGCCCCCTGGAGGATTGCTTAGTCATTTTGACTCGGCAGCATGGACTTTAATCACTTTAATTGTGCCTTGAAATGTTTTTTGTTCTTATGTTTGATCCGTTTTGTTTCAGCCCAGAGAAAAGGGACGGATGAGATTTCATCGACTGCAGAATGTCCAGATAGCGTTGGACTTCCTCAAACAAAGACAGGTAACGGTTCCCACGGCAACTTAACATGGCCGCTGTTTGCCAACATTTATTTAAAAAATTAACTTTTCTTTCCTTTGATTACAGCTGGTTTTGTTTTGCATAATCAGAGCAGTTGGATCAGAACCAGCAGTTTTAGTTTCTCTAAAGATCTGTGTTCAGTCTTAAACTGGACACAGATTGAAACAATCAGATTGTTCAGTTTGTCATTGATCTATGTTTTTGTTGTATTTTAGGTCAAACTGGTGAACATCCGGAACGATGACATCACTGATGGGAACCCGAAGCTGACGTTAGGACTCATCTGGACCATCATCCTCCACTTCCAGGTCTGAGCTGCTGAATCTAATTTCTGCGATGAAATGCTGTGTTTTGGAGAAACATGATGGAAAAAGTCAAAGTCTGAAATAGATTCCATGCAGACTGTGATCATCTTTTAAGGTTTTCTGAACGACAGCAGCAGAAAAGTCTGGATGTTTGGAGGAGCTCTCTTGATTAGTTTCTAATTACTATATATAGATTCTTCTGCTGGTTGGTGGTTCTGGATGCAGGAGCTTCCTGCTGTGTTTACCATCTGGTTGAGAGGAAGAAACGATTCACTTGCATCCGCTGCTGAATTTCTGCTCCTCTCCGCTCCATTCAAAGAAATCATGTGACTTCCAGTGTGATTGAATGGTGATGTTGTACTGAATTAAACAGTAGCAGTTCCCCTTCATCCCACACTGCAAAAACACAAAATCTCACCAAGAATCTAGTTTATAGTTGAAATATCAGTTCACTTGAAATAAGACAAAACTAACTTACTTTCAAGCAACATATAGGAGCTGGATACAAGTCACCAATTCTTGGATATTTTATAAAGTAAGTTGTCTTTCCATAATTATTTAATCCCAAATAGCCCATGCATTTTTTTCTTCTTATGGGACTTTTCTGTCAGGGTAAACTTTGACTCACATCTTCATGACGTTCTGTGACTCAAGACGGTTGAGGCTACCGTTAACTAGCTGCTACTATGCACTTGCTAACTAACTAGCTTAAATTTTCTAGACAAAATAAGGAAATTTATGAGTTTGAAAAGTCAAAAAAATTGCTAGAAAAAAGTCAGACTTTGAAACTCATAAATGTCCTTATTTTTTGAGAAGATTTCTGAGTCTTTTGGAGGAAATGTACAAGAAATGTTTTTCTGTCCTACATTTTTGCTTTTATCACGAGTTTCTAAAAAAGTCTCCATTTTGCTGGATGATATTCAAACTTTCTATCATAAGGGTTTTAAAAAGTCTTACATTTGCATTGGTGAAAGCTGCAGAAACCCTGATCTCCTCGTTTCTCCTGTAAAACCTGCTGGGTTCTGGTTCTGCTTCTGGTTCCAGGTGAGATGAGGAGGCTTTGATCAGAGCTACAAGAAGAGTTAAAAATAAAGATGTGGAGCAGACGCTGCTCTGGCTTTGGGCTCCAGCTGCTTGGAGGTCGAGGTGATTGATGCGTGAAGCTGCTGCTGCTGCTCTGAAGGTTTCGCTGGTTTTTCTCGTTGCCATGTCGTGACGCTGCAAACGACTGCAGATACTCGTCATCGCTCTCGGTCATGTGATGCAGCACTTGGCAAGGTGATGCTGCCATCTGGTTACTACGGAAACCGTTGTGTAGCTGCTGCTCCGGGGCATGACTCAGCAGTTTGATGAAGAGATTAAAGGAGGTTTAATGGTGATGATGGAGGATTACAGGACGAGTTCAGAGGTTCCACCCTTTCTGCTCAGAACCAAAACAATACAAAGAAATTCTCTCTACTTTTGTTGTTCTAGTCAACCTAATGCTCAAGTTGCTGATTCATATCCTGGAATAGAAACCTTCATCATCTGGACCCTCAGGAGAAACCAAATAGTAGTTTTGACCTGTTTGTCCTGTTTTATACAACCCAGCCTGCAGTTACTCTGTATCGCCACAAGGTGTCACCATTTAGGTGAACATGTCGGCCTCCTCCAGCCCTGCTGCCCTGTGGCTGCCTCTGATTGGCCAGTCAGGCTGTTTGTCACATTAATTCCCTCCAATCAGCTGCTAAGCTGCTCATCACTGCTGGATGTTGTAAATAATTTCTAATACATTAAAGACATTTATATTTGCGTCAAAATCTTTTAGATGTTTAAAACTAAGCTAAACAAAATGTAAATATATGAAATATGTTCATTATTAAGGAATGAATTTATGAGAACCACATAATTTCAGTGAGATTCCAAATATTTGTATGATTTTATAGGATAAAGATTTTACTGTCCCACACACGAATGATTTAACCAATGCAGTCTGGTTCCTGTGGAGCTGGAAATTTCAAAAAATACAAAACTGTTCACATTTATAGAGCTAAATAATAAGTTGATCACTTTCTGTGATCATATTGGAGTCACCCAGATTTCCATCAGATTGATCAATTGGTACTTTTTCAGCAGAACTATCAAGATCTTCAGGTTTCTGCAAATGTACAATGATTATCAATGTTAGACACACAAGAAAAATATGTTTGGAAAGCCAAGCAGAGACATGGAAGTCGGGGCTAAGACCCTGCAGCCATGTTGCTTTAAATGAAGTAATGCATGTAATAATCTGACTGGAGTCGTTTGAAGTTCATCCATATTGTCTGTTCTGATGGATGGAAGAGATGGCTTCATCTTCCTCCTCGCGCTGCATCCTCCTCCTCAGCTCCTCTGGGATTTGGTGATGAAGTTCAGGTGTTATTTGATGTTTCATATGCTAATCAGCTGCTCCCAGTGGTAAAAACAATGCCTTCTTTCCCAGCCCTACATCCAGTCTCCACACATCTTTACTCGGCACAGGATCACATCATGGAGCCGATGGTGGGTGGGAACCATACAGAGGATTAAAGAGGGTGGAGTCTGACCTCAAGCCATTTTAGATGGATTATATGGCCATAAATCCTGGAATAATTCAGATACTGGTTTATTGTTCGAAACGGTCAAAGTTTTGTCTAAAAACACTAATATGACACCAGTTTCCAAGCGCAAAACCCTGAGGATGCAGTTTTACTTCCTCTGGTGTGAGACTGAAACGATTAATCAAATTAGTTGTGATTAATCAACTATTGAAGTTATCTTCAACTAATTTAGCAACTGATGAATTGTTAACTGCAGACTTGAAAAATGATACTTACAAAAGAAACAACATACTTAGAGCAGAAATTAAGCTAAAACTGTACAAGAAAATATGTTCAATTTCACTTTTAAGATAAAAAAAAGCCAAACACTGAAGAAATGCTCTCATCACATTTCAGAAAAAATGCTTTTTATTATTATTTTAAGGAAATAAAATTAAAAACGTTTTTGCATATTTTTAATGTATTTCTAATGTAGAATAAAAATGTTTACATGGTTCAATAAAGAATCAGCAGAATATGCAAAGTTTTAGTGCGATTAGTTGATTAATTGTAATATTTGATTGAGAAATCGATTAATAAAATAATCTTTAGTTCTTCTCTGGTGTTTCACAAAGCAGATTAATGCAGCTGCTTCATGCAAACCGCTCCAGAACTGCACTTCACTATAATTGTGCATTAATTGATTGAAGCGTTTATCCTCAATTTGCCGTTTTCTCTCCGTCGTCGTTCAGGGAAGCTTTTGGGTCAAGTGTGTGTTTGTAGCACAGAAAGCTGTTCCCTAACAGCTGAGAGAGAGAAGGAGAGAGAGGGGCGAGTGATGAGGAAGCGGATTGGTGGAGGAGGAGAGCCAGAGGATGGGAGGGGTGGGCTGGTGAGAGATCGAGCAGAGGAGAGAGTGAAGCTGCAGCAGCCAGCAGATAAAAGCTTTTTCTCTCCTTCTGCCGGCGTCTGCAAGCCGCGGATAAAACCGCGCTGTGCAGCCGGCAAAGAGAGCGGCGGATCCGGTCCGCCTGCCGCCGGATCGCCAGGCCTCAAACAGGGACGGATCTGAGCTGATCGGAGGGACCGCCCAACAACGCAGGAACGCTCAGTGCCGTTCCAGCTTCCAGCGTATCAATCGGATCGGCTTCTCTGAAGGTTTCGTTTCTGCCAGAGACGCCTCCCGTCTTTGTTTCTGGGAGGACGCAATGTTTTAGTCTCCTCTGCGGTCCTACGTGATGCTCTGGACTATCCTTCACTGGACTCTGAATCTTCTTGGCTCTGCTCCAGATTCGCTGCACATCTGCACAAGAAGAAGCTAACTGATGACCAGAACTGCTTTCTGTTTCGACTTCCCAGCCCCAGAGTCCAGAGGCCTGTTCCTAATTAGGAAAAAACAGACTTGAGGAGTAATGAAGGGACTGTGGACGTGTTTTCGACATACTGATCCAAGTCCTGCCCTCGTCCTGCAAACTGTGTGGTTTCCCAGCTGTTGCATCGTCGCACTGCACCACCTGATGAGGAGACAGGGCTCCTGAGTTCCCAAGGGCTCCTGGCAAAATTTAAACTTTGAACCTCAGGGAATGAGACGGAGTGGAGAGTCCAGCTTTTCAGAACTGCAACGTCATAGTCAGACTTTTAATTGCCGCCACACTGAGGATAAAAACACGTGTCAGAGGAGCCAAATCATCTCCTGAATGGCCCGGATTAGACGTGAGGAGCGGTGTAAATCTGACCGAGTCTTTAGTAAGCTGTCAGAGTATTGGCTGGACTTCCTGCAATCTGTTGCAGCATTGGCTGATGGCTCCCTCTGTCACACACATCCAGACTGCAGGACGGGCAGCAGGAATACCACGGGAAGACTCTAGATATACTGATCTCTCTTCTTCTCTGCTGCATTATCATTACCACAGCGTGGTCTGTGGATCATTAATTCATGAGCTTGGAAAGAGCTGTGGGATCCCTTCATTCTGGTTCTGTTGATCGGAATGAAACGGGAGCAGATCAGAAGATTTTCTCTCCTTGGGATATAACTGTCTTCAGTTTTCCTGGGACTTTTAATGACTGATGGAAGATGAGACTAGAAAACAAGTTGACATTTGTTTCTTTGGCTCTGTATTGAAGGCGGGGCAGCTGGAGAATCCCAGATGGGATGACAGCAACTCTGATGTGTTGCATTAAACTCGCTGCCAATAAACCTGAGTCCTAAGCGAGACTGAGTTGATCTTTCACTGGAGAATATACTTCCTGGATCGATATTGGAAGGTAGCCTAGTAAAAACCAGCCTCTCGTTCTTCTCTTTGCTTCATTCAGAAGGTCTGGACTCGGCTATTGAGCAACAGTTGCTTCCTAAAGGTGTGGACTCTGAAGTTTTAGTCTTTTGATCGTGACATATGTGATGTGCCAGTTCAACGCAGTGAAGCTTACCAAGAAGTGCTGAGCTGAACAAGATGGCTATTAAAGTCCAACATGGACTGAACTACTTAATTCACTTCCTTCACTGCCATTGCTAAAACTACAAATAGTGCAGAAAAATCGTTCTGTTTACTGACTGGCCCGGTTCAATCCAACTCAGAGGGAGAAACCCCGGAGTGCACTGTGAAGCAAGATTTGAATTGTGAGGAATGGCAATGGCCAGACCTTAGAGGTTGGTCTTTCACCAGCTTCCCATTTCGCTGCATTCATTCTCCCCCGGCGCGTCACCGGAGACATGGGGAATTCAATGGGTTGCGTCCGGCCTCTTCGGGAGGGCGATCCGGACGGCGCACCCACCCTGACACCAAAGAAACGTCTTCGCTTCAGACGTAAGCAGAAGAGTAATAAGAACCGGAGGGCCGGGGAGGAGAAACGGACCCGCGTCCATGAGTCCGGCGAGGCCGACCAGGTGAAGGAGAAAAAACCTGAAGGGCTGGAGTGTAGCAGAACAGTGCCTGAATCCCATTTAAGTCATTCCAGAACCGATCCACACAGCAATACTCTGTCTCCCGGCTCTGTGGGCGGACTGTTGAGCAGCCGAACACTCGAAGCCACTCCGAAACCCAGTCCAGCCTGGAGAGGAGTCTTCTGCCTTCCTGGGGAGGAAGACACGGTGAGCGCCATCATCGACGTCTCCAGCATCCCGAGCCAAACCACAGCAACCACCCCGGTCAACACGGCGCCGGCCCTGGGCAGCACCACTCCAGGGGGAGGCAGGGTCTGTCGGGTTAGGGAGAAAGTTCAAGGCATTCTGGAAAAACCTTGGATTCACAAAAGGGAAGAGGAGAAGGAGAAAGTGATTAAGGATGGAGGGGGAAACAGGCTGAAGCTGGCAGTAAAGGAGCATAAAGATGTAGTCCACATCCGAGAGGTGGATGGGAAGCTCTGCGTGGTGCGGACGGTCTACCCCAGCGATCTGGGCTCCCCGCTGCGGAAGGACAACGAGGTGGATGTTCATAAAGAACCTCCGGCACCATCACCCATCGCAGGAAACGTCCTGAAAGTTAAGCTGGTAGAACCAGCAGGTGATTCCCCGACATCTTCCGGCCATTTGCACATCCAGGACGCCATGAAAGCTTCGTCTCTTTTCGAGTCGGGCTACTCCAGCGATCTTCCTCTGATGTCTCCGGAAACGGCAGGCACCTCTCCCAGTCAGACGGACTGGGGAGGCCTGACCAGCAGCTCGTCTGAGAAACTGGACTCTACCCTGGAGAGTCCGCTGGCGCCGCAGAAACAGGCGGCTTCGCAGCTGTTGCCGCAGGTTTGTGTCCTTACAAAGTTAACTGAATCAAACCGTCCAACATTTCTGGAACTAACGTCGTGTTTTAATAAATCGTATCCAAACTATTAAAATGGGCATTTTTAGAGGGAAACTCAAAGATTTGAGCCTTTGTGGGCATCTGTGGTCCTTACCGAATACTGAAGGTCTCCTGTGAAACCAATAGCTGTATTTAATACACACTTTCTGTTTTTCAGTGAAGTATGTTCTGTTGCTGATGAATCCAACATTTGCTGAATAATCATCCAACCTGGGATGAAAAGCTTTGCAAAGAAGTTTCGTTTTGTCTCCTATCAAGTGTACTAAGATACTTGCACTAAAACCTAGGCCTGTCACACTTGGTGAGATTTTGTGTTTTTGCAGTGAATAACTTCAATAGTTGGATTAGTCAGCATAAATATAATATTTAGAAATAACTTCAGTCCTGTTTTGATTCTCTGAATCCGACCACAGGTATTTATTTCCTGGAAATGAGGAATAATTTCGTTCCTGGACCTTATTCTCCAAACCGCTGGTCTCTGGTGTTTGGAGGAGCTTTAGCAGCCCTTTTGTTTGTGTCTGGTTTGTTTTCGTGGTTCCACCGTCGCCATGTGTGCAGCTTGTTGCAGCAGCGGTCATGTCAGTTTTCAGCTCTTATCGGTTTTTGAAGACATTAATCTTCTGCTGGTTCTTTCCGCCTTTGTTGTTGTGGCCTAATCAACACGGCTCAGCCAGTCCCTCCATCCTCCTTTTTCCACATGTCTCCACACACACACTCACACACACACACACACACACACACACACACACACACACACACACACACACACTGCTGACTTCTGCAGGAGTGTGAGAGGCAGAAAGGATGGCTGAGTGTTTTGGAGAAAGGTCAGTGGCTGTAATGACGGGTTTACTTTCTCCTGTAAGTTGAAACTAATCGTTTACTACAAATTTAAACCGACTGGAAGAAAAGGTCATTTACAGTAGAAGTAAACAGTATGAAGTAGTGGTGGAATTTGATTAAAATTGAGTTAATCTCCAGGTCTGCTGTTAATTAATCAAATTCATTGCATTTTAATTGACATAATAAGCAACGTTTTCTGGTTAAAAACCCCATTTTGCTGCTAATTTGCCTGCTAAATTTATCATTGAAATGCCATTTAAGGCTTTTTTGGGGGGGGGATAGTAACGTCCCAAAAAACTTTTCTGACAGTAAATTAAATAAAAACAGAATTTCAGTTGTAATTAGTTCAGGTGATTTTTATTGTTGTAAAACTCCTGCCACAAAGTATTGAGATAAAACTTTACCTGTGTTGCAACAGATAGTTTGTTTGTTTTGCTTCTTATTGAATTTAATATTAAATCTGACCTCAAACATCAGTTGATGTTTGGATTTTAGTCCCTAAAGTTGCATTCAGTTATCAGAATCTGCAGATTAATGCATTAAAAGTGACCTTAGCTGCTAATAAGTGCTTCAGAGTCATGGACTTATTTCTGCATACATGCATGCAGGTGTTGAACTTCACATCTTCTGGGTTTCTGCTGCGCTCGTTTGGCAGCGCTGCTCTCTTTGCTCTCTCCTGTTTTGCATTTTTTGGCCGTTGCCGCAGTCTCCCGGATTTCTCCGGACGTTTCCCAGCTCTGTGTGAGCGGCAGGGAGGGAGGGCGATTTGACAGGAGGCGACTGATGATAGCAGCAGCAGCAGCCAAGCGCTGACTGTTACTCCCCCTGCGTCACTAACGGCCCCAAACAGACAGGATTCAGAGGAAAAGCCTCCATGGAAGCCGAGTTTAATCGTCTGGGGAAAGAGAAACTTTGATTTCATTTGGCTGAAGTGACTCAAGTTTATGTTTCAGGCAGAAGTTTGTCCTCTACTGGAAAAACACATTTTAAAATGTTAACTAACTACAACAACTGTCTCTGAACCACACAAGCAGCCCTGGAAAACAGGAATTAAACATGTTGGGATCAAAGCTTTGTGTTATTTTGATGGGATTATGGAGACCGTTTGTGGAAAATAATCACAGATGAAGAAGGAAATGCACTGATGTTTTAAAGCAGGAGTTTAATGTAAAATGAACCTTTTTATGTAGATCATGTCATGATATTCTCTCGTCAAAAAACAGACTGATTCTTTCATGCATGTTTGAGAAATCTCCATGGCAACCATTTAGGTGTGCCTATGTACCTGCTGTCACAATTCACTGCTTATTTCCAGACAACTTCCCTCCCTGACGCCTTCTCCACTCAGCTCCTTCAGACTAGCAGCAGCAATTAGCAAACACCTGGTGGAAGTGCGAACCTGGAGCTACTTCTCTGTGAAACACTCCTAATAACGGCTCTAAATGGCGTCATGGAGGAGCATTGTTGTGATGACGTGCTGAAGGCGGAGGGTCAAAAAGAGCAGGAGCTTCTTAAAGAGACAGAGGCCCAATTTCTAAGTGTCAAATTGTGACATCAAATTTCTTTTTAAGTCATATTCGAAATACACAAACACTGAAGGTAACACAGAGACTGGATTGTGTTATAAAATGCTGGAGAAATACAGGATACCGGCCCTTTAAACTCAGACAGTAATTATCACCAGTTTAGCCCTCAAACTGGTTTGGTGGTGGTAGGATATACCAACTGCCAGAACTGCTCCACTTAAAAAAAATTAACTTTTCATTGATCACTCTGACTGGTTTTCACCATAGTTAGGATACTGACTGCTCAGTGCTCTCACACAACCCCACTTGAAGGAAAGTTCAAGTTTCCGTCATTGGAAACAAAAGAAAAACGTCCTAAAAGTGTCTTTTAATCTTAGGCAGTTAGATGTTTTATTTTTTTAATATTTTGTGATTTCTTTAACTAGGACAAAATGTTTCCCTTCCTCAGGAACAAACTTTGTTTGTTGCTCATCCTCTGAAACAGGAGATGATGAAGATGAAGGAAGGTGATAAAAAGAGATAAATGGAGGCTGAGAAGGTTAATGATGCTGCAGTGAATCCGTTTATTTAATTATGCATGACTAATTATCTCATTATTAATGGTCAAAGACATGGAGGGAACAGGAAACATCAGGTTCAATCAAAGAGATTTGTGTTGGTTGTTTCCATGGTGACTTCATTTCCAGCTACTGTTGGTTTTTACCGTCTGTTTTCTCATTTTTACCGTCTGTTTTCTCATTTTCACCCTCTGCTCTCTGCTCCCCTCCAGATCTCGGAGATCTACGTCTGCGGCGAGTCTGCTGACCTCACAGCCAAAGAGAAGCTGCTGCTATGGAGCCAGCAGGCCACCGAGGGCTACCCCGGCCTCCGCTGCACCAACTTCAGCTCGGCGTGGAGCGACGGCCGCATGTTCAACGCGCTGCTCCACAGATACAGGTCAGTGCCGCCGCAGGCGGAGCGGCGCTGCGTTTCAGCAGGCAGACACCGACACGCTGCCTCTGTGCGTTTGCATTTGCAGGCCGGATCTCATCAACATGGAGGCCGTGACCCGGCAGAGCAACCGGGAGAACCTGGAGCAGGCCTTCGAGATCGCCGAGTCGCTGGGCGTGACCAGGCTGCTGGACGCCGAGGGTGAGGCTGCGGATCGGAACCGCTCTTCTCTTAACATGACGCATTTTCCCTCAAAGACTTACTGGAGATAATGTGAAGCGCTCTTAGTTATTTGTTCTCCACATTTTCTCTGAGAAAGTTTTTTTTTTTTTTTTTTCCCTTTTCCTGCTATTTATTTCCTTTCCTTACTGAATCATTGGGCATAAAACTTAAAGAAGTTCAGGATGGATGGATGGTTTTTAACGACGGTTCTAAGCTGTGTTTCCATTATGAATATGTTAAGAAAACACACTTTTGCAGTTGCAGTGTTTCAATTAAATCAGAAACTAAATTAAAATCCCACAGTAATAAGTTTGTTCAGGAGAAAAGTAATTAAAAAACATGCAGCACCATCATCATCATCATCATCATCATCATCATCATCATCATCATCATCCCACCACTTCCTGTCATCTGTTTTGTCTTTTCCGCAAGTAGCAACGTTTGATTATTGATCATGTGACTCATGTGATTTGGTGAAATAAAATAATTTTGATGTTACTAAAAAACCCTAATCCTAGTGCAAAAACTTTATATTACAAAGCGTGAGCTTTTCAAAAATTGACGCGTTTTGATTAAGCTAAAAGATTTTTGTAACTCCAATTTGTCCAACTGTGTGAACAGTGGAAATGCAGCTCATGTTGCTCATACTGGAGTTAACGCTTCATAGATGACTAAATTAGTGGAGTTATTTCAATAATTGATTAATTGTAATTAAATTGATTAATCGTTCCACGGGTTTCATGTTTCTCCTCTCTGATTTCCTCAGATGTTGACGTTCCGTCTCCAGATGAAAAGTCCGTCATCACCTACGTCTCCTCGATTTACGACGCTTTCCCTAAAATCCCAGAGGGAGGAGAAGGCATCGCCGCACAGGTGTGACTCCATTCAAAGATAATCTAGATGTTCAGTGAACGTTTCCTTCCTTTTCCCCTTTTCCTCTGAACTGTTTGGTCCTGGTCATCAGGAAGTGGACCAGCGCTGGTCAGAGTACCAGTCGACGTTCTCCTCTCTGCTCCAGTGGAGCCGCCAGCATACAGCCCTCATGGCCAAGAAGAACTTCCCACAGAACCCAGTAGAACTCAAGGTGAATATCCACTTCATTTTTATTTCAGTTTAAAACACTTTCAGACCAAACATTGCCCAAATTAATCTCAAAACTAACAAAAACTGGTTCATTTTAAAGAAAATAAAGCAGGAAAAAACCTCCCAGAAGCCCTGAGGAGCAAACGTGCTGTTCTTGTTATAAATGAGGCGTGCATGAAGTTGTTGAAGCCTATTTGTTTGTGAAGCTCCATTATAGACTGTAAAGGTGACTGGTTTTGAGTCGCAGCGTCCATTAACACTCCATTCCTCCTGCAGGCACTTTATAACGAGTACATCCATTTCAAAGAGACGGAGATCCCCAGCAAGGAGACGGAGAAGTCTCACATCGAGCATCTCTACAAGCTGCTGGAGGTGAGCGGCGCCGTGTGCATGACGCTGCGCTGGTTCTCGGAGCGAACCCTGCAGAACACAAACACATGATGGCTGAGGAATAAAAGCTCCCCCTGTGTTCCCGCTCAGCTGAGTCTACCGCTGAGCGAGACTTATGATGCGTTAACCGTTCCCGTTTCCAGGTTTGGATCGAGTTCGGCCGGATCAAGCTGCCTCCGGGCCTCCATCCCAACGAGCTGGAGGAGGAGTGGGGCAAACTGATCCTGGAGATGCTGGAGCGGGAGAAGGCCCTGAGGCCGGCGGTGGAGAGGTGCAGAAGCACAGACTGACTCTTTGTCGTTGAGGTTTGATTTCTCAGGCTTCCTAATGAACCCGTTTGCTTTCAGAGTGGAGCTGCTGCTGCAGCGAGCCAATAAGATCCAGAACACGGCCGTGGACTGTGAGGAGAAACTCACCCTGGCGAAGAACACGCTGCAGGCTGTGAGTCGCCTCCGTTTATTTCACAGATTTTAGGGCTTCCAGCTGGATGTCGGGTAAACAGTCGAGGGCTGCGTTGCGACGTCTCGACCATCTGGAACATCAAATATTTACTCAGCGCTTTCCTGTTTCCCGCAAATATTCCACGTTTATCCTGGAAACGGAAACACTTTTAATAATTACTGCTTCTTGTTTGTTTTTCAAATGAAAGCATCTTTTTAAAATCATCACTATTAACAAGAAATTATTAAAACCACTTTGATAACTTTAGTTTTTTAACTAGAAAAAAGTAAAAAGAATAATTTGATGAAAAAAATGTGAAAAATAAAAACATTTAAAAATGATAAAAAGCAAAAAGGAGCTTCTTTCTCTCAGCATCTAGCAGAAGGGCAGAAACTGAAGCGTCTGTCATCCGTTTCAGGACGCGTCGCGGGCCGAGAGCGGCGAGGCGGTGCAGTGCGAGAGGGAAATGGCGTGTTACCTGCAGGACTGCGAGGCGCTGATCCGGCAAATCGAGCAGGATCTGAAAATCTTACGAGAGGAAAAGTACTACCAGGTGGACCAGCTGGCCTTCAGGTGAGAATTTGAGCAGAACAGAGAATGTTGAGCTAATTCTGTTAGCAAGTCTTAACATTCAGCGAAAAAAGACTCGAGTCTCGGTTGAAAAACTTTGCTGACTGAAAAACTTTGGTTCAAAAGAGCCTCATGAATCCAACTTTCTACCTTGGTTCTCATAAAACATGAGATATTTTTGCAAACAACTAAGGAAAAATGTGAGTCACCCGACATTCAGACCTGAACATTCAAAGACACGTAAAGATGGTTGTAAAGTCGGCCTTCTGTCAATGAAGAACATTTCCAGGGTTAAATGGGATCGTCAGACTTTGCTATATCTATATATATATATATATATATATATATATATATGTATGTAAATGGCAATGCATTGATCTGAAAAATGTGATCATTATTGCACAACACAGATTAATGGAACTGAAATGGAGGGTTTCCTAGTTCACACCAGCTCTAGTTTTTACTGACTGTGTAAGTAAAGGGGAAGTTACTGGTTTGAATCCCTTTATTTCAGATTTAAAATACAGTTTGATTGAATTTACTAGTTAATGTTATGGAGAAGTTTTTTCTGAGACAATCAGCTTTAAACCTGATTTCATGTTGACTCATCCTGCACGGTAAATTGATTCTGCCTCCTACATAGGACCTTTTCGTGACCTGAAATGAGACGTTAAATTCAGAGAAAAACACCAACAGATCGTTGGGTGGAGTTGAACCTTCAGAGCTTCTGTTTTTACAGGAAACACAGAAACATACGGGGATAAATAACACTCCGCTTTCCGTTCATACCGACTTTATTTCCTGATTCCTGCAGAGTTAACTGCCTTCAGGAGGAGCTGGTCTCGCTCCGGCTGCAGTGCTCCAGCGTCTACAGGAAGGGCCACTTCTCCCAGGCCCTGGGGCCCACCGGCACGGAGCCGCCCTGGCAGAGAGCCACAGACGGAGGCCTCTCTCTGGGTCAGACCCTGCTGGGGGCCGTGGGGGCCCTAGGGGCCGTCGGAGCCGCTCTCCTGCGGCGGCCGATGGCGCGCTCTCAGCTGGTGGCCATGTCGTCATCAGAGGATGAAGGAAGCCTGAGGTTCATCTACGAGCTGCTGGGATGGGTGGAGGAGACGCAGGTCAGCATCGACCATCTGAAACGCTCGAAACAGATTATTTCAGATTATTTCAGGTTATTTTAAACAGCCTGGATCTGTGCATCTCTTCCTGGTTTGATTATGATTTCAGGTTCTTTGCCTCCTACTAAACGCTCGTATTTTCAGGACATAAATCGAGCTTCTCTCCACTTTTACCCTTAAAGTTTCTCTGTTGAGCATGTTGGAGATTAAAAAAACATAAAACCTTTTTTTCTTTGTTTTGCTATGTTTTCTGTATCTCGTCCACTTTTCACTGCAAAAACAGAACAACTGGTTTCTAGTGCAGGAATCTGGATATACAAATTCTGTATAATTCTGTAAATAAAAAGACACTAAACTAAAATAATCTGCCATTGGGAAGATAATCCATTGAGCTCCTTAGATATTGATCAGTTTATAAAAATGATCAGGCATAAATAAACTGAGCTTTTCACATGTTGATATTATTAGCTGCATGCTTTGCTGCAAATAATAAAACTTTCACTAAAAACATGTTTTACATAAGAAAATGCTTATTTTATCACTTTTAAAAAAAATTAATTAAACTGTTTATTTGCATCTTTCCACATATCTCTAATATATAAAAATGTTTGATTGGTTAAATGAAAAATCTGCACAAAGTACCAGCTTTTTATCTGATTAATTTTCAAAATAATTTCTAAAATAATCGTGAGCTGCAGCCCTACTCTGGTTGCTATGGCGATTCCCTCCAACAGCTGAGTTTTTGCTAAATCTTGACTTTCTATAGAAAATCGTTTTGAGCTGTTAGTACTCAAAACGATTCCTAACAGTATATCACGTCTGAATATGAAAACTTTAGTATTTTATGTTTCACTTCCACAAACCGCCAAATTCTGCAGATGAACTCTGTCCTGCTGTGTTTCAGGAGCTGCTGGAAGGAGCAGAATGGGGCGCAGACCTCCCCTCTGTGGAGAACAACCTGCAGGAGCACAACACCATCCACACGGCTGTGGAGGAGCTGCTGAGCAGCCTGCAGGAGGCGCGCAGCTACGAGGTGCACATGCAGCCCCACAGGACCAGTTTTTATTTTTGTTAAACGATACAGTTGGTAATCAAGATTTTGTTCGTCTCCATTTAGGCCAAAGTTTCCCCGAACTATAAAGGCAGCTACTCAGAAACCCTGGCCAAACTGGAGCACCAGTACTGCAAGCTACTGGTGAGTGTTTCCAGTTAATCCCATTAAAGCACATCAACAAATTCTCCATCTGCTCGATGTGCTTTCCATCTTTTTTCCCTTTTTTCTAGTTGAATGTTTGTGTTTCTGTAGTTCTGTTGCATGTAAAAGCTTTCAGCGATGCTAAAGTAGCAGCTTTGGAGTTTTACATGTTCAGTTTTGGACATTTTAAAGCTTTACAACACAAGACATTCATTACATCAATGCATTTTTTTTAGCAAGAGCAGTACGCCCCTTTGTCTGGCCGACCATTCACACCACAAAATCACAAGGTTTCACCAAGTATTTTCTCTAGTTTCTGCTGAAATATCTTAGTACTCTTAGAAAAAGACAAAACTAACTTTCAAGTAAATATTGGAGCTTGTTTTAAATCAGTAATTCCTTTTAATTTGTAGAAAAATTTCTTATTTTATGTGTCATTTTCTATGAATTAGTTTGAAGTTGGTTTGTCTTATTTTAGCTGTATTAAGATATTTGCACTAGAAACTAGACAAAAAATACTTTGTATTTCATCTTCGACTGGCTTTAAAATCCTCCGTTTCATGCCAACCAGCAGCTTGACCAAACAATGGGAGGAAGTGTTGTTGTGTGTTGATGGGGGGACGTTTGTGTGGTTTCCATAGGAACATTCGTCATGCCGCCTGCAGAGCCTGGAGAGTTTGCACGCGTTCGTGTCCCGCTGCACCGAGGAGCTGATCTGGCTCAACGAGCGCGAGGAAGAGGAGATCTCCTTCGACTGGAGCGACGGCAACGCCAACATGAGCGCCAAGCGGCAGCTGTACGAGGTGACCCAAAGCTCCCCTCTGTAAACACTGAGCATAAACACACCCTGATGTTAACCTGCTGGTTCTGGTTCTGGTTGCAGGAGTTGAGGTTGGAATTGGCAGAGAAACAGGATGTGATGCGTTCCATCCAGGAAACGGCTGGCCGGCTCTGTCAGGAAAACCATCCGGCCAAACAGACTGTGGAGGTAATATTTACAGATTTACATCAGGTTGGTTCTTTACTGCTGAATAGAAGTGGGCGGGGCTTCTGTCACTGAGCTGGAAGCTCCGCCCACCACATTCAGCAGCTTTCAGATATCGAGAAAATTCATTCTTCTCAATGTCTTCCTTCCTTTCATTCTATTTCCCATTTTTATCCTTCACTCTGTCTGTTCATGTCTGTGCAAATCGAATTCATGTTTGGTTTTATGTTTGCCTTCAGCACTGGATCATAATAAGGTCCAGCTTAACGGTGTTTGGCAAGTTTTTAAACTTTGTTGCCTTTAAAATAGTACAAAGAGAACATTTCTGGATTTATCCATGTTTTCCAGCTCCGTTTTATTTTTGTTTTATTGACTACAGCACAATAAATAAACAATGGAGCTGGTTTTGGTTTCCAATTACCAGTAAAAAATTTAATGGAACAAAACAACCAAATACACGTATTTAATCTTTTAGGGAATGTCCTAAAATGCTCATCTTTTGTTTTTGTTGTCAGAAAATGATCTAGAAAATTTTTTACGTGCTGTGTATAGAAGTAATAAATTAATTGGTAAAAATACTCAAGGTTGAATGAATACTTTCTACCGCAAACCGTCTTTATTTGTTTTAAAGGTTATTTAAAATGAACATTTCTTTGTGTTTGGATTTGCTTCTGTGAAATAAATCAAATTGTGGACATACAATTTTTATTATGTGATTATCAAATAATTTTATATAAAAAAAAAAGAAAGTAAAAGGAATGTTTTCTGTGTTTCCAGGCCTACAGTGCAGCCCTGCAGACGCAGTGGCAGTGGGTGGAGCAGCTGTGTGTTTGTGTTGAGCAGCATCTCAAGGACAACACCGCCTACTTCCAGGTGAGCTTAAGGTTCTGCTTACGCTACTGGAACGTTTAAAACTGGATAAAACCATTGCAGTTCTGATTAAACTGGTGTAAACTCATTAAAACCATTTTAGACCAGATAAAACCAGTTTAAACTGGATAAAACCAGTTTAAACTGGATTCTTCTCTGCAGGTTGTTAATATCTGCGTTTTCTTCCAGTTCATGAGCGACGCCAGGGACTGCGAGTCGTACCTGCGGCAGCTTCAGGAGACGATAAAGAGACAGTACACCTGCGACAAGAACAGCCGGCTGAGCAAACTGGAGGACCTGCTGCAGGACTCCATGGTAACCAGACAGCCAATCAGAACGCTTTAGCCCGGTCACTAGCCTATATCGAGCCACGCCCACATCCGTCCATCCATTTCTTCCTTTTCTGAACAGTCTTTGCGGTTTTCCATTCTTCCATCTGTTTTCATGCAGGTTGCAGTCTGGACTTTGACTAGGCCATTGCAGCCTCTTGTTTCTTTTCTCCTACCAGTGGGACTGGTTTTGGTTTTCTCCTATCATGATGCTGATTCATGTCCATCGTCCCAGACGTTTTGTCCTTCATTCAGACCCGCTCTGCTGGCCTCAGCCCTTCTGCATCTTGATTTTAGATCCAGAAGGTTTTTTTCCCCCAATCCCTACATATTAGATTTTTCCTATTTTTCCTGTCAGGAATCAAACCGTTAACCATTAATTGAGAGCTATAGATGCTCCTGTAAGCCCTCAGCTGGAGGTCACATTGAGGTTTGACCTTCAGTCTTTTCTGTTTCCTGTTGATGGAGTTTCCAGCTCAATGTTTCTCCCAGGAGCCGTCGTACCTGTTCGCCTCACAATGTCTCACCTCACTCTTTGTATTCCAGACATTCAGCTCGTCTGTGTTGGTTCAGGTTTAAACCACCAGCTGACCTGCTGCCGTTCGCCTAACAGAGGCGCCTCGTCTCTCAGTGGGAAATTCATCTCTGAGGTGTAACGTAAAAACTCATCAGCACGGACCTGCTAGCTGCCTCCCTGTTGTTTCTCCATCATGAATCTTTGATGACACTCTTTTCTCTGGGCCAGATGGTGATGAGGAGGTGTAGCACCGGCTGTCAGGGCGAAGAGCCCTCCAGTTAAATGTTTAATGTTTATCGGCCGAGTTAGAAAGGTCCGCTCAGGTCCAGAGGCTCGGACAGCGCTGGTCTTCCTGCTGGTTCTCCACGTTCTTACATCTCTTTAAAGTTGCAGCTCAGTCCCTTCAATTATTAAGGCTAAAAAGTTTTCTTAGATAGCATTAGCATCTCCATATCCATTAATCATAGCAAGAGCTGCTATGATTTATGAATATGGAGACATTGCTGCTGTCTAAGCAGACAGGATTCAGATTTCAGCGTATATTTTTTTGGATTAGACTGAACCTGTTAGCCGCTATCGCTAGTGATGCACCTGAAGGCATCATGTCTGCAGAGCCAGACTGTTACAACGTGGTGGCTGGTTTTAATGCTGTACAACGGCTGCTGGAAATGACAAGAGTTTGTTGTTGACCCACCCTCCAGAAGTCATTGCTGCATTCTTGTTGGTTGTGCAGGAGGCTCCACTTCTGCTTTTCAAAGATATATGGTTGTTTGCATCTGTTTTCAGCTATGTTCACGTCCGAATGCAAACGTTGAGTTGCAGCTTATTTGGATTAGAAGTGACAAGATGCTCTAAAAAGACTCATTCTAAACTGAACAGACTAAAATCTGATTATCTAAGGAGTGAAAAATGTAATGAACATGTTTTGTTTAGACCACAGACTTAACTAACCTGTTAAAGGAAGTGTAATAAGTTGAGTTATGACCCTCTGCTATTCCTGCAGGAGGAGAAGGAGCAGCTGATTGAGTACCGCAGTACGGTGGCCAGCCTGGTGGGTCGGGCCAAGACGGTGGTCCAGCTCCGGCCCCGCAGCACGGAGAGTCCACTGGGTGGCGCCACACCCATCAGAGCCATCTGCGACTACAAACAGATCGAGGTACGGCACCCGAGCTTGACCCGTTTCTCACCTCTGACCTTCACCAGTGATCACCTTCCCCTGGAAACGCCTCCAAGTTTCCTTCTCAGTGCAGCAAAGGTTCGCTTGGAGAAACGTGGCGGAAATGTTTACCTGGAGAAAAATATCTGGTCTAAACTCGGGGAGTCGAGCATCAAAGAAAACCCAAGCAGTATAAAAGAAGAGGTTTAAAAAGATCCGACAAGATGTTGTTCCATTCATTTAAATATCAAGAATTAGATTCAAATTAATTTCAATAGTTTTCCAGACCTGTATTGGAGTGCATTGACAAGGTGGCCAATCTGCAGGTGAACTGATCAACCAATCAGACGGCAGAGTCTATTTGAGTCAAACTGACCGTTGAAGTTATTCCTGATGGACAGCAAAATACAAAATACTGAAACCTTTTTAATATTAGCATCTTGAAAGAGGATTAAAGTCACTGATAAATAAATACAATTTTGACTTTAATTTGATTTAATTCTAATTCCTGGTTCAGAGGAGCTGAAGTATCCGTCCTGCTGGTTCTGACGGACCGTCAGCTTGGCCGTCTTCAGGGAGTCTAAATGTGTCCCAAGCAGGATCCCATAGCTTCTCTGCAGCGCCCCCTGGCTGTCCGGCTGCTATATACAGCGGCAGGTTCTGCCGGGTCGGTGTGTCTGAACACCGGAGCTTCGGTTTGGGTTTGGGGTTCTGCTCACAGTGTCACAGAGGCTCTGGAGAGTCGAGCACCACAGTAATATTTCTCTGCTTCGCTTTCTTTTTTCTCTCCACACCCCTCTTCCTCCTCTTCCTCCTCCTCTTCCTCTCGTCTGTCGGTCGGCCTGACAAGACAAACGTTCAGGTATAGCTGCCTCTCTTCTCCTTCTCTAACCTCAGATTCTCACTCGCTCGCTTCCTTATCAGCTGATTTAAGACTTTTTAACACAATTCTCTAAGTTTGATTTATTTGCTTATTTACCCATAAAATAAAATTGTTTCTATTTATTATTTTACTTCTGACTTTTCACACAATGAATCCCATAACAGACATGAAGCATGAACCTGTAAATAATAAAGCAAAAATAATATTTAAACAAATATTTAATTATATTCATCTCATATTCAATTAGAAGAATAAAAAAGCAAAGACAAATGAAGAAAATAAATGAAATAGAAGGCAAATAAATTGGGTTTAATATGTTCTGCGCTACTATAATGGTTATAAGCGTTAAATTATCTCAACATTTCTGATTTGATAAAAGTTAGTTTGGTTTTAAAAACACTTTTGTAAAACACATTTTTCCTGCTTGTATCTAACTCCTCATAATACATTTTTTACGGATAAAATAAATAATTGGACTAATCTCTAATAATTTTTTAATATTTTTTTTTGTTTCTGTAGTTGTGATAACCTAATTTCCAATAAATGGCAAAGTCAGATCTAAATTAAAATATAAATTTCAAAACAACTGTAAATTAATGATTAAATGTGAAAAGAAAAATTAATCATATGAAAATAACTTGCTGCCTTTATGATGAAACATGGATTAAATATTTACAGTAAATCTGTGAATATTTCTGCTGGATTTTTTTATTCTGGACTTTTGCTTTGTAATTTCCTTAACTATTAAAACAATTAATAAATATTAGTGCAACGCAGTGTATTTACCAGAGTAAAGGACACAGAAACAGGCAGGATCTAAATAAAATTCCTATAAATTGTACATAAACTTTCTGATCCCAGTTAAATTCCAGTGCAGGATATTTAGTCTGACATCAGCTGATAAGAGTCGGAGGCGCTCGCTGAACTGAACACGTTCAGTCAGAAAACGACGAGCTCTGAATGCATTTCATATACTTCCTGTTTGTGCCGAGCTTTGCATTATTGACGTGTGTGTCTGTGTGCAGGGAAGGGGCGAGAAAGGCAGTTTACTCTAAACTGAAGCTAAATGCTAATCGCTAACAGCTGGGTTTCTGATCAGACTGACAGGAAAACCAAACGCTGGGTTTGGAGAACGTTTTCTGTTTGAGCTTTATTGATGCAAAGCCGCTTCGTTTCCGTCCCAGTTCCTCCGATCCCATAATCATTCCAGGATCTCCTGCAGCTTCATGATTTTTCATTTTATGTTTCATGATCAGTCAGTTGCTCTTTGCTTTGTTTCTTTTCCTCCTGCTTGATTTTACCCCTAGTGTCCCATTCTGTCTCTAATCTCTTTCATGTTCTCAAACTCTCAGAATTGCCTGCCTTTATTCTAATGTTTCTGTTGATTTTCCCCCGTATTTCCACCCTCGCCTCAGATCACCATCAACCGAGGCGAGGAGTGTGTGCTGGAGGACAACTCCCAGCGGACCAAGTGGAAGGTGATCAGCCCGACGGGGAATGAAGCCATGGTTCCCTCCGTGTGCTTCACCGTCCCGCCGCCCAACCAGGAAGCCATCGACACGTCCAGCAGGTCAGACTCCAACTCTACGGCTTTTCTCAGACGTTCAACTTCAATCTGCAGCAAACTGATGAATTTATCCTGAAATCTGCATAACAAAATCATCCCATGGCTGCAAACGGCCCTCAGAACAGAAAGGATTATGTTTAAATCTGCTCGTCTCAAGAAACATTTTTAGTCAGTTAAAAGAATAAAAAACTATTTTTAGGTCAAATAAAGAAACAAAACAACAGAGCTGTCTTATTTCTATAGTTGGTTTAATATGCTGATCACAAGGATCAGGTGGATTTTACTAGTTTAATTGACTTAATTTACAAGAAAAAGCCCTTAATGAGTAAATAAACAATTAAATAAATAAATAAGACAAATACAGATGTTAAAAATCAGAAGAGAATAATTAGGATTATTTAAGAAACATATTTAATCATTTTAATAAAATTATTAAAAAAACCTAAATAAGTAAAAAAAACAATTAAACCATTTAAAGGGATGACTGCGTGTTCTTAGGCAGCTGATGGCTGTTTCCTGTCACCGACTGTTTCCTGTCACCTCAGGGCAGAGCAGCTCTACCAGAAGGTGATGTCTCTGTGGCATCAGCTGCATGTGAACATGAAGAGCATGGTGACGTGGCACTACGTCCTCAAAGACATCCGGTCCGTCTCCGGCTGGACTCTGGACTCGGTGAGTCTCTCACACGACTCCTAAGAAAGTCCCAGGCTTTTAATCTGAAGGTCTGACCTCCGTTCTCTGCCCGTTTCCTCCGTCAGGTTCGCAGTCAGAGTCCGTCGGAGCGGCAGCAGCTGCTGGACCACCTGGCGTCGCAGCTGGCCGACTTCCTGTCCGACAGCAAGGAGAGCTCGCTGTTCACGGCGGCCGAGAGACGGGAGCTGGAGCGGGACGCGCAGCAGGCGCAGCAGCACTCCCAGGACCTGCTGCGCCACATGGAGACAGGTGGGGGCGCCGCCGAGCAAAAAGCTTCAGTTTACGTTCACACAGCAGGAAAATAAGACCCAAAAACGATCTTTTCACCCAAACTCATCTTCAGTTTTAATAACACGACATTTAAAGTTCTCTGTCTCCTAGCACCAAGTTTAATCACTAACAGGAAGTCAAGGTTGTTTTGATTCCCAAGGGAAATTACATATTGATAATTACAAATATAACCAAAAGGAATTCATGACATTTATGATTTTGTGACCATAATGTCGGCTCTGATTGCTGGATAAACTTTAAAATCCAGAGTCATCCATTATTCTATAACAGTGCTCTGCTGTGGGACGTTCAGGTTGTTCTTCTGCGCTTCGGAAAACACAGAAATCTGCTTCCATTTGGGTTTAATTATTAGCACAACCGACCAGAAAATCAGAATTCAGCCCAACATGAGTGAATCAAGCGAGCGTAGCCAGTTTCTGACCAGCGTTTCTGTTTCTGCGCAGCGGAGAAAGACGAGTCGGTGTCGCGGTCGTACCTGTCAGAGCTGCAGGACGTCGCGCTGCGTCTGGACGAGGCCGAGCGCCGCCTGATGAGAGCCATCGAGACGCCGCCTCCCAGCCGGCTGTCGAGCGCCGGCTTCGACAACACGCTGCAGCTCGCAGAGCAAGAGGTCAGGCTGAGCGCCATCTGCTGGGGGAAATGGCAACTACAGCTGTTAATGTTGTAGAAACTGGATCCACTTCCAGTGTAGGAAAAGTGGATAAAATGTTTCATTGGTTTTAATAATCAGGAATTAAAAAGTTTAAGGTTCAAAAACAGTTTTTGAACCTTTTGATTGATGCTCTTGGGATGTTTTTTCACAAAGTCAAATGAATGTTAGTTTGTTTCTTTGTCATTAGCATATTTAGCAGTGATTGATTGACAGCGCTAAACCCCTCCTCTTTGTTCTGATTGGTTGTTTTATTGCATTTCTTTTGCATTTCCTGATGAATGTTGAAGAGATTGATCTTTTCACAGTTTTACAACTAAACCTATTCTTTATAAAAGTTGCATTCTGCAGCTTTGAGAGAGAAAACTGAAATAAAACGTTTAATTTCCTGTTTTTTCCAGAAGCTGCAGTGTGAGCTGGACTCGCTGCGCTGCGGGCTGGGTGACGTTTCGCGGCGCTGCGTCCGGTTCTTCGAGGAGAAGCCGTCGTCCTCCAGCGTTCCCGTCCTGCGCTCGCAGCTCAGTCAGGCCGTGGAGCGAACCGACAGGCTGCACAACCTCTCAGCGCTCTACCTGGAGAAGTTAGTGAACCTTTTTATTCGCTCACCACACAGGATTAGCTTGAAACGTTTTGCTTCCTTATTAATTGAAACATTTTTTCGTTTTTCACCCGTTCAGGTTAAAAACGGTCGACGTTTTGATGCGGAGCCTGGATGAAGCAGAGAGTCAGGTCAGGAAGTACGAGAGCAGACTGAGCGAAGAGGACATCGTTCCCCCCGATACCGGCGCCATCCAGAAGCTCAGAGACCAGCTGGGGGTAAAACTGATTCAGACGCTTCACAGCTGCAGCTAACGATTTGATTCATTCTGCAGATGTTTGGTACAATATTAGAAATGCATTAAAAGATGCAAATAAACAATTCACTTCCTTTTTTAAATGAAAAATATTTGATTATAATACAATAACATTAACTTGGCGTCATTTATAGCAAGCAATGAATTTGCATCTTTCTAACATCAACATGTGAAAAGCTCGGCGCCCCCTGCTGGACTTAACATTGTTTTTTACATTAACTGATTAATAACTGGAAGCAAAACATGATTAATATGAGATTTTTTTTGATTTTTTTTTATCGTCAGGAAAAAGCTGACTCTAGGGCTGAACATTTATCATAAAGTTTAACCTTTAACACGAAATTTTGATTTATTGTTTCCACCTAATGATTTTTATAAACCCCCCAAGAACTGTCCTAACAATTTGTTCAATGAGAATATGATCAGTTATTGATACATTTGCAAATATCACACACAAAAATCTCACCTTTTGATGTGACTTGTGTCTTAAAGAAGCACATGACCAATGGGAATGTTTTTCAGGACCAATATTTGTGTTTGTGGGGTTCATAAAGTTACCTAAAGATTGTAATAAATAGTTATTTTTTTACCTTTATCATTATCCTGGTAGTACCACAAAAAGTCGCGATAAGACTTTGAGTCCGTTATTTCAATGATCAGTTGATTCGATTAATCGTTTCATCCCTGAAATGCATTTATCAGGTCACAGTTGATGGATGTCGTTTTGTCGTTTTTAGCTGTGGCAGGCGGAGCTTTCAGAACAAGAGGAGACCTTCCAGGCCCTGCAGGTCCAGCTGGGCCGGGCCAAAGAGGCGGGAGCCGAGCTCGGGAAGCTGCATGTGGACCGCAGCCCTGAGCTGGAGCGCTACCAGGAGAGAGCCAATCAGATGGCGGAGCGGTGGAGCGGCGTCAAGCGGCAAACCGAAACACGGTAGGCGACTCTGACTGCTGCAAAGGTTCAAAATAATATATTTATGATTCCTACTGGCTCAGTGATTTATATCTCATACATTAAACAAAGTTATTTAAACTGGGGGATTTTTTTGTTAAATTAGTGCTTTGTTTGGTGAGTGAGACATTTCAAAACATAACATTTTGTCATAGTTTAGTTTCCTGTCCCTTCTATAGAACATTGTAACAAGACATTACTAGTAGAAATAATAAATATATTGTGAAATAGTGAAGTGAATTTTTATAGTTAATTTGTATTGTTTTTGTCTCCAAAGTGATGTTTGAAAAGTTTGAAAATGTTCCTTGAAGCTGCTTGAACGTCTCCGTTTGTCGCTGCAGGCGGTCGGACCTGGAGGTTCTGGGCTCAGCACTGCAGCAGTACCGGCAGAACCACTCGGCTCTGATCCGGTGGATCGAAGAGACGACGGAGAGGCAGGAGAGCGGCCAGGCTGGACAGACGGACAGCAGGGCGCTGTCGGAGCAGCTGGCCCAGCAGAAGGTCCGTTCGCCTCGCCTCGGAGCGCCGCTGGCGTCACCGGGCCGTCGGCTAACCGTTGTCATGGTTACCTGTGTTTTCAGGCGCTGGTGGCTGAAATTGAGCAGAACCAGACCAAACTAGACGAGTGCCAGACTTACTCCAAACAGTACTGCACGTCCGTCAAGGTGAGAATCTGTCCTTCCGTCCGGTGAGCCCGTTTAAATGTCAGTAAATTCCCATGATGCATTTCTTCTGTAGGATTACGAGCTGCAGCTGATGACCTACAGAGCATTTGTGGAGTCGACGCATAAATCCCCAGTGAAGAGGAGGAGGATGCACTCTTCCTCTGACGCCATCACTCAGGAGGTGACGAGCCGCTCGGTACAATCAATACGTTTTGTCGTATTGATTATGTATTGATTATGTATTGATTATGTATTGATTATGTATTGATATGCCTGAAGTTTCCCGGTGAATCGTCGTTTTCTGGTGAATTTGTTTCCAGTTCATGGATTTGCGGACGCGCTACACGGCGTTGGTGACGCTGACCACCCAACATGTGAAGTACATCAACGACGCCCTGAGGAGACTGGAGGAGGAGGAGGTCCGACCCGAGTTCACCTCGGTAACAACCGAGCCCATCCGTTTGCCTCTCTTGCTAACACTTCCTCCTCTCATCCCTCCATCCCTGCAGAAAGAGGTGGAGGAGGAGAAGCAGGCCAGGGTGGGCCAGGTGTCAGAGCTGCTGGGCTGGGTCAAAGGTCTGCGGGGTCGGACCGGCGGCCCCAGCGCCGAGTCCTCGCTGGCGGCTCAGCAGGTAGCTCACGGCTCCGTAGCGGTGAAGTGTTTTCTAAAAATGGCTCCTGATCCGATCTTGATGCGTTTCCTCTGAAGGCCATCAGTGATCAGCTGGCGGGGAGGAAGGAGCAGGTGGCCGAGGCCATTCGCAGCACGCAGGGCTTCCTCTGCTCCAAGCAGGCCAGCAAGTACGACCACACACCAGCAATCAGCTGTAATCACATGACTAAAATACCAATCCATTCTGATTCGTATGTTTGGTTGACAGACTTCATAATCCTTTTTATTTGTTTCAATTGTTTGTGGTTTTTATTCCCTCCTTTATTTATTGTTTGCTGATATACCCTTGCTAGCTGACGGCTCTTTTCAGTGACACTGTAAGACTGAAAAGCTGATATTTGCAGGTTAACTAACTTATCCTCCAACTCCTCTAGTAACTGTATTAGTCATTGTTTCCAGGTTTGGAAAGTGAACGAAAAGTTCAGGTGCCTTGTTCCTCTACTGTTTGAAACAGTTTGAGGGACTTTTTTGAAACATCAAAATCGTTATTAGGCGATGATTTTCTTCCACTAAATCACAAAAATCACATTTCAACAGTTTATTTTACATGCAGAAACCTTCCTGTAACGTTTGGTCCTGCTGTTTTCCAGGTTGTCCCCGGAGGAGCGTGCTGCAGTGGAGGCTCAGCTGGGCGAGCTGACGGCCACCTACAACCAGCTTCTGGACAGCTCCACCCAGCAGCTGCAGCAGCTGGAGCAGCAGCTGGCAAGAGAGGAGGAGAGAAAGGTAGATGGGCTAAAAGCGAGGCAGAGAGGTTTATGACAAGACCGTGGTCTGGTTAGGACAGATTCAGGAGAAATCACTGAGGTTCTTTCAAAAGCTTTGAGTCTCAACACGCTTGCAGGCTAATGTTGAGTTTGTGGGTCGGCGAGAGTCTGTGTGTCAGCATGTTGTGTGTTCACCAAGAAAACATCGATCCGATTTAACAAACATCACAGACGCTGTTCAGACACGAGCAGGGATTCAAAGCTGAAGAAGAAATTTAAGATCCACCGGGTTTTATCTGGAGTCTGAACCGCGTCTCTGCATGGAGTGATCCATCCTCACCTCATGAAAAACCCACAGTACTTCCTTTCATCTTCATTTTCACCACCATCATCATCATCATCATCATCATCATCAGAAAGCAAACACATGCTGAGCTGCTAACATGCAGGGCCTGAGTGGTGCAGCAGTAGATGCTCCAGTCATGAAAGCAGTCAAACTCTGCAAAGACACAAAATCCCACCAAGTATCCAGTTCAAATATCTTCAAGCACTTGAAGTAAAACTAACTTGCAAGTAACTTTTCAGCAAGAAATAGGAGATTATTTTGAGTTTATATTGATTAAAAACTGCTGGTTGCTGGAAGGTTAGTCACTTATAAGGAAGTAAAATAGCAGCATAAACTACTTTTTTATTTTAAAAAGTAGTTGGTAAAGTAAAATAAACTTCATTTTTAGTTTTGAAGAAACTAGAAAGTTATTAAATTATAATTTAATTACTTTATAAAATTAGTATGTTTCCAGTTTCGAAACCAGTAGAAGTTTCTACTAGAAAAGTAAAAAGTTTACCAGTTTTCTTCAAAACTAGTAAACCTTTGATAAAAACTTTACTTTTCATCAAAAGTTCTATTTTTTTTTTAGGAAAAATTAGTACTTTTCTATCAATATTAAGGAATTAAAACGATCTCATTTATCCTAATGAAAAGTCATTTGAAAGTTAGTATTGTCTTTGAAATTTGAAATGTAAGATATTTGCACTTCAGACAAAAATACTTGGTAATATTTTGTTTTTGAAGTGTAAAAGCAGCAGAGTGATGCATCATTAGAAAGTTGATGCATCGGAGTAGAAACCCTTTCACCGTCATTCCTGTTGCTACAGTAGAAAACCTGAAACTCCCCAGCATAAAGTCAAAGCTTCCCGCTTACATTTATCCGTGTTCGTGTTTAAATCTGAAAATGTTCGTCTCCTGGTGTTTGCAGTTTGTTGCCGCAGTCATTATCAGTTTGAGAATGTACTTCCTGTTGATTTTTAAGAAAGTTTCTTGAAATTCTTAAGAACATTTCTTAAAAGTCCAAGCTTCCCGCTTACGTTTACCCATGTATGTGTTTAAATCTGTGAAAGTGTTTGTCTCCTGTTGTTAGCAGTTTGATGCATCAATCAAAATCGAATCGAATGTGTTTGAGAATTTAGTTCCTGGGTGATTTTGAAGAAAATCTCTTGCAGCGAGTCAGTGCACCTGAAGGCCAGCTGTGCAAGGCACCAACAAAAATACTTACCTCACCATTTGAGCATGTTGTGTCCAGATCACAAGAGTGTGTGTGTGTGTGTGTGACAATGGCATTTTATGTTTCTTCTAATGCATTTTATTAATGTGTGAAACTTTAAACCAGCGTTTGTACTTGAAACTCACTAACAGCTGCCAGAGGAGAAATGTGGACATCACAAGCCGAGGATCAGAGAGAGAAATGGAAACTGAGGAGAGTTTTAAGTTCAGGGAGCGATCAAGGCCAGATGTTTTATAGCTTTATCATTCTCCAGGTGTCTGTCTAAGCTTAGGGTTTAAAAGTTCACAAGAATGCAGGGTCATGTCAGTGTGGAGGAACTAACATGCAGAAAGCTAACAGCTTGTCAGATGTTGCGCCGAGACGATCCCGGACGGTAAGTAGCGCCCGCTTTCTCTCTTACTGGTGCCTGTTAATTTAAACAGCTTTTGTTCTTCTTCTTCCTCTGATTTCATCTCTTCCTTTCTTCTGTACTTCTGCATTTCCACTCTGACTTTAACTTCTCCTCATCGTGGACTTGAATGTTGCATTAATTTTTGTCTTAAAGTCCTTAAATTGAATTAATTAAAAACACTCCGATTGCTCAGAAGACACACCTGGAGCACATCGTTTTTGTAGCCGTCAGTAAATTTATGTCATAAATTCTGACACTGCTCTTTGTGTGAGAGAGAGTGTTTAAATAAATCATTAAAGTCCAAAATTAATGCCCTTCATGTCCACGATTAGTTATATGTAACCTCACTCTAGAGCTTTCTCTGCATGTCTTAGTACAGTTTGCTTCTTGCATGCTTGGTGCTCAGTTTAGATTAAGTTTCAACTAAATTGTTTAATACACTGAATTTGTGGCAGGTGGTGGTGGGTCTTTTTTTCTTATTCTTGTATCTAATTAGTATATTTAACACAATAACAGAATAGTAGAAGTAGCTCTGAGTTTTGTAACCCTTTCATTATTGAAATCAATCTGAACTGGATATTTGTTTCCGTTCTTTTTCAGAACCGAGCTGCCATTGGAGGCGTGATCGACCTGGGAACCGTGGAAACCTTCTCGGTGTTTCAGGCAGCCCAACGGGGTCTCATCGACCAGGACACCTGCAGCGTTCTGCTGGAGGCCCAGCTGGTCTCGGGTGGACTTGTCCGACCAGAGTCATCGAGGTTTTATTCATTGGATTGTGGTCTAACTGAAGGCCTCATTGATGCTCACACCTGTCAGTCACTAGCAGAACTTGAGAGTGCCATGGAGTTGATAAAAGAGTCTGTAGGTGACCAAAAACTTTTGCCCGTAGCTGCAGCCATGGAGTCAGGGTTGATCACAGAAGAGGTTGGACTTCGTATTCTTGAACTTCAGATGAACAGTGGTGGACTCAGAGACTCATGTGGGAAAATCATGAGTTTGGAGCAAGCAGAGGATATCAGAGTTTTGCCTTCCAGGATCTTAAACAAGCTTTACTCTAGAATTCAACACAAACAGTTGCTTGATCCAAACACAGCTGAAAAGGTCAACATAGAAGAGCTGAAGCTTCGTTGCATTCCTGATGACGACTCAGGCCTCCTCCTCCTTCCTGTCAAACAGCAGCCTGGAGGAACCGTTTGCCTCCGATCTGGAAGAAAAGTTGGCATCTTTCGCGCCGTCCAGGAGGGACTCATCGACCGGGCGGTTACCATGAGGCTTCTCGAGGCCCAGCTGTTCGCCGGTGGCATTAGTGACCCACGTTCGAGCCACCGGCTGACAATTGGAGAGGCTGTTTGTCATGGGCTTATGGACCAGGATTTAGCTTGTGCTATGTTAGCACGACAATTGCAGAATGGAGGGATTCTTGACCCGCTCAGTGGGCAACGTCTGGATTTAGAGGAGAGCATTCGCAGAGACCTTCTCTCCCCTCGTTTGGCTCTGTTGGTTCTTGAGTCTCTTTGGACTTTTACAGGACTCCTTTGGCCTGAATCTGGAGAGCTGATGCCCATTGCAGAGGCTCTTCAACAAGGGGTGATATCAGGTGATCTAGCAAGAAACATCTTAAGGCAGAGACATGCCGTTGGAGGGCTGTACAGTCCAGAAACCCTCAAAGTGTTACCACTTAATCAAGCTGCAGAAGAAGACCTTGAATCTGATGTTGTAAGATGTCTCAGAGACATTCACATACCAGATGTTCTCTACAGCATGAACCAGTCTGGTAATCCATCTCTAAACCGCCTGAGCTGGGGATCGACTAGCTCCTCTTCTCTGCCTCTATCGTCTCCTACAGGTTTCATGTGGGAAGCTTCACCAACCGATAGGCTCGATCCTGAAGTTCAAGCCAAAGACAAGCTTCTCTTCCACCTCATGACTCACAGCTATGTGGACGCACATTCTGGAAAAAGGCTGGTGCTCCTCGACCAAGATCTGGTGCTCATAGTTAAAGGCTCTTGCTTGGTTGCAGGAGAATCGAGTGAAGCCGAGTCATCAAACAAGTTGGCTGGAGATAAATTGCAGAGTTTGGGCAGTGGGGAAAATGTTATAATGCCAAATGAAGCAGAAGAACACTGCTCTGATCCGGAAACTTCAGCAGATAACTTTGAAATGATGAATACAAGTGACGGTGGAAAGAACATCAGACTTCCACAGCAGTTACCTGAAACCACAAACAGAGATGGTCTTTCTGATCCTGAACCTTCTGTTTTCACAAAAGCACATAAAGAAAAAGAAGAAGGGCTCAGTTTGCAAAGTGAAATGTTTTCAAGGAACCATCAAGAAAGAATAAAACACAAAGCCAATGCTGTAGGTGAAACCATTCCTCGACATCTTGAGGTCAAAGATGCAATCACAAAAACATCTTTTGAATTGGAGGAAGCCATTAAAAGTGGGACACAGCAGGAACAAATGCCAAAAGTAAAAGAAAGTAAGGAGGTAAATCTGAGAGAGACTCAAGAATTCAAAGCTACAAAAACTTCTCCAACCGATTTAGCAAGCGTGTCTGAAACAGACGTTGACTTCAAGGGATCAGAGACTGTAGTTGATGAACGATTGATGGAAGAGCAACGGGAGGACGCAGAGTTCGAGAGATTGGTCCTGGAGCTCAAACAGGGAGGACTGATGACAGAGGATGGAGAGAAGCTGCTGCCGGATGAAGCAGTAGCTCAAGGTGTTCTTCCTGGTCACACAGCAGTTAAATTGATGGCTCAAGCAGGCCTGTTTGGGGGATTCCTAGATGCCACCAGTGGGGAGTCACTGAGCTTGGAGGAAGTGATGCAGGAGGGCTTACTAGATGAGGATCTTATGTGGGGTGTCCTGAAGTCAGATAAAACCCTTGCCGGTGTTGTGGACATAGAGAAAGGTCAGATCTGTGGTGTGAGAGATGCAGCTCAGGCTGGACTGATTGATCCTAACACTGCTGCTCGACTCCTAGAAGCCCAGGTTGCATCTGGAGGGATTGTCGACTTACGCAGGGATAAAAAAGTCTCTGTCACATTAGCAGCAAACCTGGGTCTAATTGAAGAAGACCAAAGAGAAGAACTGATTGCTCTTGAAAAGGCTTTCAAAGGAAAGGATACAGACTCTGCAGCAAGCCTCAGAAAAGCAAGTTTACAACTGCAGATGGAGGGTGTTGTCGACCCTGAATCCAAGACTACAGTTCCCTTAGAACAAGCAATTAAGAAAGGGTTAATTAGATCTGATGAGGCATATCAGGTGTTGGCAAGACAGGTGGCTGAAGGTGGCATAATCCACCATGCTTCAGGAATGAGACTCTCTGTCTCTGATGCTGTAGATCGAGGACTGGTGGATCGGTCTATAGCTCCTGGGCTTGAGGAACTAGAATGGATCTATCAAGGAAAAGTCAGTGCCTCAACCAAACCAGAAGCAATTGCTTTCCAGGCAACAACTGGAGCTATTTTAGATCCTGACAATGGAGTTAGGCTGACACTGACAGAAGCTGTGTCGAAGGGTCTTCTAGATGACAAGATGGCCACTGAAGCCATGGCTTCTCCAGTGGTAACGCAGGGAACAATTGACCCAAAAACTGCACAGATTGTGCCTTATTCAGAACTTGTGAGTCAGGGTAAGATTGATATTGAAACAGGCAAACGCTTCCTGGAGGTGAAGCCCTTCCAAGGTGTTCAAGATAAGCAAACCTTGAAGACCCTGACCCTCCCAGAGGCTGTTGCTTTGAAGTGCGTTGATCCAGTTCCAGCTGCAAGGTTGCTCCAATGCCAGGCAGACACTGGTGGGATCATTGATATCTACACTGGAGAGAGGCTCCCACTGCCTGAAGCTTCTGCCAGAGGTTTAGTAAGTAGTGATATGGTCAAAGAAATAGCCACCAACCAGTTTGTCAAAGGAGGTTTGGTTGATCCAGCAACTGGACAGCGAGTGTCAGATCTTAGTGATGCCATCACTTCCCAGCTGTTGACGAGAGACCTGGCTTTGGAGATCCAGGAGACACTAAAGGAAACCTTTCCAGATGACCATTTTACAACCTTTATAGCTACTGGGCCAGGAACTGACAGTCAAGCAAGCATGTCTGCTGCAAACATTAGGACATCCTCAGGATCTCCATCTTCTGTTCGAAGTTCAGAAGTTACGCACAATTATGAGACATTCAGAAGTGAAATTTCAGATCAGACACCGTTACATCCCGAAGATAAGATGGTAGCAGAAATGGAGCCTGAACAGTCAATGGATCTGTTATCCAAGTTTGCATCTAATGTTGAAAAAAGAATCCAGCAAGCAATTCAAGAGATACTGCCACAAAAACTGGATAATCGCCATCAACAAGAACCCAGTGACAAAATGGAGAATGAGGGTGAACAAGGGGAGAACTTCACCAGAGGTTTCGTAAAAGAATCCTCTCAGGTGATAATCGATCGTAGTGACGAGGTCCAAAAAGAAGATGCCCAGGAGACAGAAAAAGATGAGTACATGGTGTGTGGACCCACTGAGAGGACAGTAATGGTCCATCCTGGGTCTGAAGACGGGAAGTCAGAAGAAATTATAGTCGACAGAGAAACCAAAGATCCCAGATGCTTCCCAGGGTTTCCAGCAGGGAATGAGGACCTTGAGTCTTTGCAGACCAAAAGCAGCACTGATGTGGCGCAGTCAGATCAATTCTCTTCTACAAGTAAAGAGTCAGACAACAAAAGCAAAAAGAAGAGGAAGAGTAAAAAGAAGGCAAGAGGGAAAGAAGTAGAAACTGAAACTCATCTTGCAGAGATGAAACATGATCTTCAAAGTCATCACATCAGTCCAGAAATCAAAGAGATCCCACAGGTTGCTCCTGTTGCCACTGAAGAAATGACATTAGATGCAAATGTGCAGAAGTCAGACTCCTACCTTCCAATCACTACTGACCCTTCCTCTGACGAGAGAATGGAAAGATCTGAAGAAAAAGTAGAGACGGAAAATGTTTTGGTAGCTCGGGAGCAGGAAGCACTTCTTCTTGAACCAAACACTAAGATGGAGGAAGATGCAACCAGGACAATATTAGGTAGAACTCCAGAGAAGGTTGACATGAAGGCAGAGGAATCAGCGATGGAGCAGGAAGAAGTTTCTCTTAAACCAAACACTGAGTTGGAGGAAGATGAAGCCAAAACAATGTTACTAAAGTCTTCACAAGAGGTTTCTAAGCAGGAAGAGGTAAAAAAGGAATCTATGGAGAAGGCTTTGATTGCTGGGCAACTGGAAGTGCCAGAGGTGCAGAAGAGCATAGAAGCAGAATCTCTGACAAAGTCGAGTCTTAAAGAGGATGAAAAAGCAGCCTTGATTCTGAAAGCTAAAGAGAGCATTCTTAAGAAAGTGTTTGAGAAGGGAGTGAGTGAAAAACAGGCAGCCCAAGAGCTGGAGGCGCTGAGGAAGAAGAACCAGAGTAAAACAGGTGATAAGAAGACAGAAACTAACAGTGAAGAAGGCGACACCGACAGGAGAAGCTTTGCTTTACCGAAAGACCAAGTAACTGTTAAAAAGGAGCCCATTGAGCTGCAGAGAACACCTGGAGAAACTCCTGCAGTTCAAGAGACGCTTGGAAAATCTTCAAGTGAAAACATCAGGGCTAAGCAGAAAGATGTTGAGACTCTTCCAACACTCTCAAAAAGTAGGAGAAACAAGAGGAGCAAAAAGCTAAAACCAACTGGAGATAAACCCGAGATGGAGAAGGCACCCACAGATCTGAAAGATCCAAAATACACCACAAAATCTCCTGAACCGGAGTCAGAGGGCACAGGTTTGAAGGAATACTTGAAGGTGAGCACTGATGATGATGATCAGGTAGCTGGAGCAGCTACCAAGAAACCAAAGAGTCTAAAACCAACCAAATATCAGCTTGAGTTGGAGAATAAAACACCAGATGGGAAAATGGGTTCTAGCCTGCAAGATTCAAATATGATCTCAAAATCTAATGCAAAACAGCCAGAAAGCAAAATTTTGTCTGAAGATCTAAGTGTGAGCACTGATACTGATGATCAGTCAACTGGTGCAGCTACCAAGAAGACAAAGAAAAAACCAACCGAGATGGAGAAGGTAACATCACATATAAAAGATACGACAATTTCAGTTGCAGAACCAGAGTCAGACGGAAAAGTTTTGACTGAAAACGTGAAGGTGAGCACTGATGATCAGTCAGTTGATGCAGCTACCATGAAGCCTAGAAGTCTGAAACCATCTGAAGATCAGCCTGAGATGAAGAAGGCAACTTCACATCTGAAACATCCAAAATCTGCAACAAAATCAGCTGCAGAACCAGAAATGGACAGCATCGTTTTGACTGAAGACGTGAAGGATATTGATCATCAGTCTATTGTTGCGACTACCAAGAAGTCAAAGAGTCAATACGGTCAGCCAGAGGTGGAGAAGCTAAAGCCACATGAGAAAATGGGTTCTGACCTGAAAGATATGAAAATTACCTCAAAATCTGGCGCAAAGCAACAGCCAGAAAGCAGAATTTTGTCTGAAGACCTAACTGACGATCAGTCAGTTGGTGTAACTACCAAGGAGACAAAGAATGAAAAACCAAGTGAAGATCAGCCTGAGCTGGAGAAAATCATCTCTGATGGAAAACTGGATCCTGACCTAAAAGATATAAAAATAACCTCAGGATCTCATGCAAAGCAACCAGACAGCAGATTATTGTCTAAAGATTTAACTGTGAGCACTGATACTGATGTTCAGTCAGTCAGTGACTCTACTACACCACCAGATGTTGGTAAAGCCAGTCAGAAAGACCCTGAAGGAGTCAAAAGTCTCCAAGCAAGTCAGATCGAACGAGCTGCAGGTTTACAGTCAGACCAGAGCGACTTGACAGATTTATCTCAGGAGGTTTCCAGCAAACAGGAGAGGAAGTCCTTGGCTCAACCTGCTGCTCCTGACCCACATTCTGAGAAAAGCAAAAGGAAGGAAAACCTGCAGCCACCTGCAGCTGAAAACTCTGACGTTTCTGAATCTTTGACAAACCTGCAGCAACATCTGGATTCTCCAGAAACTGCCGGTTTATCTAAAGAAGATGCTTCAATTGAATCTGAATCTCTAAAAGTGACTGAGGTGGATCTGAGCAATGAGAGCCGAGAAGACGAAGGAAAAGTTTCAAAGAATCAAGAAACTCTGTTGAGCAAAGAGGAAGCACAGTCCACAGGCGGCAAGGTACGTTGAGGCTTTGCTTAGATTCAGCTGCAGATATGAATATCTGTTACTCTTTGGATGTAAAAATGTAAAAATGTCTCCCTGCAGTCATCATTATTGCGACAGGAATGTCTTGAACATGACCAGCGAATCATAGCGCTGCTCTCCATGGTCCGACATGTTGAAGTCCGACTAAAACAGCAGCAGCAGTCGGTGAGCCGCAGCCTCGTCACGTTGGACGGCATCATCAACCGTACTGAGGTAAAGTACTTTGCTTAGTTCCCATAGTTAGAGAAGCAGTTTATAGATTAAAACCCAACAGAATCAGTCAAACGTTTGTTTTCCTTTTCTAATCCTCTCGCCAGACACTGGACCTTGAACTCTCTGACTTGGAGCCTGAGATAAACAAAGAAGTTGAAGCTGCAGAGCGACTGTTGAAGCCCAGACCGACCGACGTTCCTCCGCAGCTACTGCTGGCCTTGGAGAAAGATGGGCGGAGCTTAGCCCGAGCTTACGAAGCGGCTCGGTCGCTCTCCGACAGCGTCCTGCAGAGTCTGCGGGACCACAGAGACTCATGCAAGGTAAGAGATCCAGAAAGCAGCGGCTGGAAGCGACAGGAGAGGCTGGATCGCTCAGAGGTTGTTTGAACTCTTTCAGGATGCAGTGGCAGCTGAGCAGAAATGTTTGGGGCAACATGTGGACAGGCTGCTGTCCTGGTTGAGTGAGACAGAGGCTCAGATGGATGGAGACGCGGCGGGGAAGGTTGGGCTCACTCAGCAGCTGGATCTCTGCAAGGTGAGCTCATTCAAACCTGCAAAATATGGAGATAATTTGGGGCCATTAACAAAAAATAAAAAATGGAAAACAAAAGATTTGAAACTGAAGAAAAACCTTAATCTAAAACGACATTTTGAACTTTTCTTTCAGTTTAAATCTTTTTCTTTTTCAGAATTGTTTTCAGTTTTGAGGTTTAGTTTGTTTTTAATGTTTTTTTGAAACAAAAAAAGATTTGAAATTTGAACATTTCAAATGTTCGCTTTCAAATTTTATTTTCCACTTCAAAAAAATTTCTCAGATTTCAGAATTATTGTTCAGTTTCAAGAAGCATTTCAGTATCAAATGTTTTGTTTTCAATATTTTTGGACAAACTTTATGGCCAAAGTTTCAGTCCAAACGTCTCCGTGGCGTAAAGCAATAACGTCACTGACCCTGCATTTGGTTTCTGGATGGAAATAAACTGACTGCATTGTTTTGCTCCTTCCTGTTAACGAGCCCAGAGGTTTTCCTTTCTCTCCACCTGAAGGAGCTCCAGTCTTCGCTGTCGACTCGCTCTGACGAGGTCAGCAGCCTGGTCTCCGACATCCAGCTCTTCATCTCTGAGCGCGCTCAGGACCTGGCCCCCGAGCAGAGCAGGCGGCTCCTGGAGCAGCTGCAGCAGCTGCAGACGGCCTTCCACCACACGTCGAGCCGAGCCGAGGCCTGGGCCGGCGCTCTGTCCGCTCGGCGCGGCAGGGAGGAGGAGGAGCGGCGGCGCCAAGAGAGACGCAGGGAGGAGGAGGAGGACAGAGAAAGGAAAAAAGCGAGGGAGAGAGAGGTTTGAAAGGAAATGAACGGGATTCAGTTGTTGCTCTCCTTGCTTTCACCTGCATTTAACTTTGAACAAGCTTCATTTTCTACCCACTAACTTCCACTTAGTCCCTTTACAAACCATCCCAACCTGAAGGATTATTTTGTTTCCTTTAACGGTTGTGTGGAGAACTTATGAACCCTCAATATCTTACTGGAAGTAAAAGTACAAATAAACAATGTACTCTAGTAAAAGTACCACATCAACATTTTAACTTGAGTAAATATCTGCTTTTAAAAATACCTAAAGTATTGAAAATAAAAGTTGAGTATAGTGTTCAGAACATGTGTCAAACTGAAGGTCTGGGGGCCAAATCAGGGCCGGCAAACCTTTTTATGTGGCCCTTGAGGGCCTCATAAAGCGAATCACCAAGAGAGCAACAGGTGCTGGTTGTAATTTCCAAACTATTTTGACTATTTGACTATTTTGAGCGAAAATGGTAAACTTTTAGCTTAGTGGTCAGAGTGTGCAGAGCTCAGATAAATGATGAAACCAGCTCCATCTCACACTCTACAAGGCTAAGTTAAGGGTTAAAGGTCATGACAGGACAGGACAGTTAAAAAAGCCCTGAACCAGTTTGGATGTTTGGAAGGGAGGAATTCAAAAGTGTCTTCTCTAAAAACCTGATGGCAGCAGAACCCAGTTTAGCAAAGCTTCATCTGAATGAAGGACCAAAGTCTCATGCTGCAGAGCTCTGGCCTAGTCAAAGTCTGGACATTAAACCTGAAAGACTTTAACAGAGGTGTTCTCAACACAACCCTGCTCCTCTGAACCCTGCCGCTGCCGCTGCTCACTCTGTTTTTCCTTCCCTGCACGTCTGTTACAAAGTGTGTTTTATTAACCTGTTTGCATTGCTCTTCCAGATCGCCACAGAAGAAATCGCTTGCATCACCGCGGTAACGACTACCAAAAAAACCGTCTTTCTGGCTACGGCGCTTTCCTGTTCTTCCTCCTGTCTCACTCTGAACCCAGAGGAAGAGGAGGAAAAACGGCAGACAAACAAATACATGTTTGATTTCTCTTTGTGTTTTTAAGTCTGTGTGTGTGTGTGTGTGTGTGTGTGTGTGTGTGAGAGTGATTTCTGGACACAATCTGCTCAAAGCTTGGCCAAGTTGCACTTCATGAGTTCTGTTTAGCTGCAAATGCCAGAATCAGTGAGGAAACGTTCAAAATGCTTCCGCTGCCCTCTGCTGGTCAGGTTGATGATGTTGAGTTCCTCATTGTTTTGTGTTTTTCTCTGCTGCCTCGTCTCTCTCAGGTGGTGCAGCAGCAGAAAGCGGAGTGTTCTCAGAAACTGGAAGGCCTCAATGCGTGGTTGGCTGGAGCCGCAGGCCTGCTGGCCAATCAGAGGGCTGGACCGGAGTCAGGTGACGTCAGCGCCCTGCAAGAGAGGCAGAAAAAGCTGAAGGTAAAGAATGACGGCTCACATTAACCTCACAGAGTTAGAATTACTCATTAATTTCTATTTGCAGAATGTCAATTGTAAGAAAAATTCACTTATATTTCACACATGAACCAAGTTATTAGAATTTTGGGATTTCTTTGTTAAATTAGTATTTTGTTCTTGGACCAGTCAGATCTATAGGATGTGGGGAAAAAAACATTTCAAAACAAAGTCTGTATACGATTAATCACAATTAACCGATTAATCATTTTAGTCCTTGTTTGATTTTCTTCCTGGCTGCAGGAGGTGCAGAGGGACCTGCAGGTGAAAGCTGACGGCGTGGCTCAGGCCATCCGGTCGGCGGAGGAGTTTCTGGCAGAGAAAGGAGACGGTCTGAGTGCAGAGGAGAAGAAGAACCTCCAGGTGGCGCTGGAAAGACTGAAGGAGCAGTACGCCGCCCTGACGGACTCGACGAACACGTCGCTGTCAGAACTCGACGACGCCATCAGTACGACGGTGCAGCAGAACACGCAGAGGGTGAGAGCCGAGCCCCAACGTCCAGGCTGACGCTACACTGCAAAAACTACATTTACCAGATATTTGTGTAATTTCCAGTGCAAATACCTTAGTACACCTGAAACAAGACAAAACTAACTTATTACAAGTAATGAAACTATTTTGAAACAAAGTTGTTTTTATCTTAAATGCAAAATCTATTTGTATTTCATACTGTTTTGGATAAATTAGTGCTCTGAATATGTGGGGTTTTTCAGAAAGTTGCTTGTTTTGAATCTGTACTCAATAATTGAATAATTACAATTAATCTCATTGATTCAGTCCTAATTACTTTATTTTATTTAAATAATGAATGCTTAAAAAATGGTCAGTATTTATTATTTTAAGTGTAGTAAATTATTTCCAGTAGAAACTAGTCTAAAAAACTTGGTAAGATCAGTGTTTTTCAGTGTTTCCTTCTGGTCTGCAGGCGAAAGCAGTGGAGGAGCTTCAGGAAACCCAAAGCCAGATCGACTCCCTGCTCTCCTCCTTCAGCCAACTGGACCGGATCGCAGCGCCGCTAGATGTGCCGGACTCTTCCTCTTCACCACCGGAGGGCGCTCTGGAGTCGCACACGGAGATGCTGCAGGTTGATTCCTGTGCTTTTACTTTTAGGTTTGCTATTTTCAGTAATCTCTCAGTTTTAACCGGTGAAACTCGACTGTCCGCTCGCAGTCGGAGCTGCAGCAGCTCCAGGCTCAGCAGGCGCAGCTGCTGCAGATCAGCCAATCAGCTCGCTCCCTGCTGGAGCAGCCCGACTCCACGGTTTCCCCCGAGGAGAAGCAGCGGCTGCGGGCCGCGCTGGACCGGCTGCAGGCCCAGCACCAGGACAGGCTGCACAGCTGTCAGGTACAAAAAAATACAAACAAATACATTCATCATCTGTTTTTTGTTTTGTTGCTGTGCTGTAATTTTACCCCCTGAGTTACATTGTGATTTATTTTTGGTTCATTAATCATTGAGTTCATTTGGAAAATATACACAAATTTAAACAGACATATTTGCATATTTGTTTGGCTGGTCATATATGTTTATGTCTCAAACCTGATTATTTTATTATTACATATAATTTATTTTTAGGGCAAATTAAGGACATTAATAATTTTTAAAAAATTGGTTTTGTTTACATTTTGTTAATTACAGTTTTTATTTTAATATTATTTGGGTTTCTTTTTTTTTTAAAGAAACTTTCCATCCCTCCTTTTGGTTTCAAAATATCAATCTACTAAATTATTAAACACAGGAAAGTTTCCAGTTGAAAAAAAGAGAAATGAATATTAATTTGAATGCAATTTACTAGCATGATATTTATTAGTAAAACTCATGTTTAATTGAAATTATTACTGTTATTACTTTCTCTCTCGCCTGCGTTCTCACAGATGTTCTCATCCTTTTCTGCTGCTTTAAGTCTCGTATTTTACTAAATATTTGTGGTTTTAGGAGCGTCTGAGGAAATCTGAAGCTCTGCAGGACGAGCTGACCAAATTCCTGCAGGAACACGGAAACCTGGGCGCCTGGCTGGAACTAAGCGAACAGGAGCTGCGTTCTCTGGGGGAAGGAGAAACTGACGCGCAGGGCCTGAAGGACAGGCTGGAGGAACACAGAAAGGTGCAGCAGAAACAGATTTCACTCCATCTTAACGCTTTTAATGTTTATTAGATGGATTTATAAGCTGTAAGCTTTGCTCTGTTTCCTGAAAATGAGTCAGAAATGTCCAGAAATGCTGCTGGTTTCTGAGAAGTAGCTCCAATTAGCAGCACTTAGCCGGGATGTTTTCCCCGTTAATCATGCATTAAGCCTCCGATAAGCTATCAGTTCTCCATCTGCAGCCAAATAGTTTGGGATTATTTTCCTAAAATGCCTCCAAATCAACATGTTTGTTTTCTTTAAATCACATTTTTCCCACACTGATCCACTGACTTTTGCTAACTCAGGATTCATACGGAGGCTTGAAATCCTTAAAGTCTTTGAATTTCAATGAAGCGTTTTCAAGGAAAGTTTTTTTTTTCTACTTTGTATATTGTGTTTAAAGCATTTAATTTGAGAATTAAGTCATTTACCTTTAACATTATTTATTTGTATCGTTTCAATGAAATGAATATTTGTCATTTAAAGTCGGCTAATATTTTAAATGTCAACGTTATTGAAATTTGGGAGTTTTTGTTAGATTTTGTTCGGTTAGTTAAGAGAACCATAAAAACATAAAATGATATTTCAGGTGTTCGAGCCTTTAAATGTCGTCTTCATGCCAATTCAACGTGTCATTTGCTGTAAATGTGTTTCTTCCCAGCTGGGTGAGGATGTAATCTGCCACAAGGCCGACCTTCGCTTCGTCTCCATCTCGGGCCAGAAAGTTGTGGACTCTGTTCAGGGCGCTCTGGAGCAAGCCGGAGGTTCTGACCCAGCTCTGAACGGCATCAAGCAGCTCGTCTCTGACAAGCTGCAGGACGCCAACCACAGATACACGACGCTGCACACCAAGGTGAGGAGCTGCGCCATGTTCTGCTTCTGGCTCACGTTTTTTCTCGCTCCGTTTTAATAAAAACGTTTGGTTCAGTCCACAGAGCTGGGCGGCCGGTTGGGGGGCCTGTTGGAGCGGTACCAGCAGTACCAGGATGAGGTGGTGTCCATTCATTCCTGGCTCAACGCTCACGAGCAAAACCAAAGCATAGCCAAGTCCAGCGGCGACACGGACCCGCAGAACCTGCAGAACTCCCTGCGGCAGGTTCAGGTGCAGAACGAAGGCTTTCACAGAACAGGAAGCAGTTCCTCCAGGACGTCAGCGTCGCAGCTTTTAATGCTGATGAATCATGATAACAAATTCTGCTGGATGATAAATCGTCCCAGAAGTTATTAACATTCAGTCAGAGCAATTATAACAGCCAATGGGAAAAAAACGGCAAACATTTTCAGCAAAATACAGGATACTAAATACTAAATATTAATGAAATAGTGCTAGTTTCACTGGTGTGTGTGTGTGTATGTGTGTGTGCAGCTGCTGCAGGATGAGCTGGCCGAGCGCTCGGTCCAGCTGGAGAAGGTGAAGCGCGCAGGAAAAGATCTGGTCAGCGCCGACGAATCTCCATCTCTGAAAGCCGTTGACATCCTCTGCGCTGCAGGTGACGCCATCTTCTGGATGGACTCTCTTCTTCTCCTCTTCTTCTTCTCTTCTTCTTCTCCTTTGATTTGAGTGGCTAAGCGTCTCTTCACCTTGCAGACGGGTTGGAGAAGCGGTTCGGCAGCCTGTCTGCGTCGGTGTCGGAGCGGGCCGAGCAGCTGCAGACGGCCGTGGCGCAGTCCGTTAGCGTTCAGGAGGGACTGAAGGGCCTGCTGGGCTGGCTGGACCAGCTGGTTCTGAACCCCGGTCCGGTCCAGCCCACCGCCCAGGCCGTGCAGGACGCACTGACCCAGAACCAGGTAGGAGCGGAGGGGGTGAAAAACACTGAGCAGAGATAAAACGTGAGAACCGATGGGGAGGAGGCCATGTTTCAGTTTTTATGACTTAAATTCAGAAATATGGAAATTTCTGATGATTTCTGTCAGTAACAAACTCAGGAAATCATGTTGACCCTTCACAATAAAACTTTCTTCTAGATGCACCTGAAGAAATTTACTGGATGTTGTCATCCATCCATCCAGATGACGTCTTGTTTCTAATTCCTTTGTTGTTTTTCTTCTTCTCTTTTTTCCCCAGAAACTTCGTCAGGAGCTCCTGTCCAGGCAGGGCAGCGTGGACGCCACACGCGACGCCGTCTCCAAGCTCCTGCAGAGCTCGGACGCTTCGGCGGCTCCTGGCCTCCATGGCGGCCTGGACGACCTGAGCCGGCGCTACGCCGCGGCCCAGAGCAGCCAGGCGGAGCGGGAGGCCCAGCTCAAGGGGCTGCTGCCCCGGCTGGAGAGCTACGAGAGGCTGGGCGCCGACCTGCAGGCCTTCACCCAGAGCAGACTGAAGGCCCTGAGTCCCGCCGGACAGCCGGACCGCAGCGTCCACGACTACAGGCAGACCGTCGAGGTCAGCGGAGTTCTCCTCCGCAGCAGAACCTTTCTTCTTCGTTGCTGTTCTAACTTTTTCCATCGTTGTGGTTCCAGGAGGTGAAATCTGAGCTGGAGCAGGAAGCGGGCCAGCTGAAATCCTTTTGCAGCCTCGGCGCCGAGCTCAGCCAGTCCGGAGCGCTCAGCGACACCCAGAACCTGCTGGAGAACGTCAGAGATGTGACTGAGGAGTTCACCAAGCTGGAGGAAAACGTCAACGAAAGGTAAAAAACTTATTAAAATACACCAGGGGGCGCCAGATACACACCAGCTTCTCATCTGCTGAATCTTTACACTGCAAAAGAAAATTATTGACAAGTATTTTGGTCTGGATTCTAAAGCAAACATCTCAAATAATCCCTTAATATTGATGAGAAAGTACGAGTTCAACTGGCATGGAGAAACGTCCTGTTATAAGTAAAATAACCTGGAACCTTTTCATCAATGTTAAGGAATTATTTACTATTGATGAGCTCATATATAAAAGTTTTCACTAGAAACTGGACAAAAATACTTGAACAGAAGTAATGAACCGAATTCATCATGATGAATAACTAATTAATTAATCAGTACTTATTCTTTATTTATTCAGACCCAAATAAAGAACATGTGGGAAAAACAACATAATTAAACCAAAATTGTACAAAATAAATATTAATATTGCACTAAAGATAAAACGGATGATTTAGCCTAAACTACTCAAACCACCGAGTTTTAGTTTCAAAGAAATTCCATATTATAGGCAATAAAATGTTTATTTTCTTTATTAAAGGAATTGATTGTTCAATTGCATCTTTTAGCGGTTGCCATGCCAACCATGTCTGACGTCGTCTCAGGGAGACGTTTATGAATACCAGCAGATGTATTCGATTAAATTTCCGTGTTATGAGACCATCTTGTGACTGAATCTGCCGCTGGACGGGGCAGAACGCGGTCTGGTGATGCTGCGCTCCAGATGCCGTTTCCCAGCTGCTCCGTTTGTTTTGTGCGGACGGATTCTCGGTGCTAATGAAGTCGGAACGACCACGGCTCATTGTCTGTCCCGTAAACGGTCGGGTCGGGTCACCCGCGGCCTCGGATCCCAGAGGAGAGAAAATAGCAGCGCGATAATGATAGCTTCTCAGGGCCGTTTGGGCCGCAGACGGTCTGAGCCGCTCGGCCTCAAACTTCCACACACATTACACGCAAAGAGGCAGAGGTCAGGGCCGTGCTAATGATGCCTCACGGCCTTGAAAAAACACTTTATAGTTTGTTTTTCTTTTTGCAGAATGGAAAGAAAAAATGCCTTTGGAAACCCGGTTCAGACATGAGCTTCTTAGAATAAACCGGACTTTACCAGAAACTCTGCAAAGAGTCAGCAAAACAAACCCTGCAGTGGTGCTGAGGGATGGATGGTCTTAGTGAAGCTCATCTACTCATATTTACAGGAAAACCAGCTGCACATTCAGGGCTGCAGCCAGCAGTTATTTTATTATCAGTTATTCTGATGATTCATTGCATATTTTAATTTGAAAAAAAGTATTTTATTGCCGAAAATGCAATGACGCCTTTCCTCTGGTCAGTGAAAGATTAATCATTTGTACCAATTGATTAATAAAATTGTATTTAAACTTTAAATAAACCCCTTCTGCTTGACTTAACATCAACAAAGAGTAGAGGCCAATTTAATGATTATTATTGTTGGATTTACTCATTAATAATTGTATAGAAAGTGATGATTAGTTTGGGATTTTGTTTACAGAATTTGAACCAGGTGAAACTAAATCTGCCTTTTGAATTCTGGGTAGGACAAGAAGAGCTTTCATTTGAAACACTAATATATAAAGTTTTGACCTCATTGTTGTTCTTCCAGCAGATGGAATCAAGCTAATAGCGTTTCCTTGTTAATGAAGGTTTTTTCACACCAGTTCGCTATAATCAAACTCTGATTGGTTGGTTTAAATAGAGCAGTTTGTTTGGTTTGGTTCAAACTTTGGTTCTTCTACAAACTGGGTTTGGTGTTGGTGAACTCTGGTGTAATTTCGGTATCCAGTAGAACCGAGTCTATCGGACTATCAGGTGTGAAAACCTCCTAAAACTCTTTGCCTCCCGTTTCCTGTCAGGTTTGCTGCCGTCCAGGCCTGTGAGCAGCAGCTGCACCAGTTTCGCGGCCTCTCCGGCTCCCTGGCCCGCTGGCTGCAGACGGCCCAGGACCAGCTGCCCTCCAAGGAGGCCAACCTCAACACCGAGGGTCTGCAGAGGCGGGTCCAGCAGCTCCAGGTGTGCAATACAAAGCCGGGAAGTTTCAGGAGCTGTAAGGCGTCACTGATGTTTGGATGAGTAATAAGGAGAATCTTTTCTGCTTTCAGGACTTACTGAATGACTGGGAATCGCAAGGATCCAGAATCCAAGACCTGAACAAGACCGGTTCCGAGTTGGAGTCGCTCATCATCGACGTCACAGCTCCTCAGACCAAAACTGGTAAAGATGGATGGAGCTAGAAACAATTATTCCTCTTCCAGGACTGAAACTGTTTTTCTCTAATGGTTCCTCTGTGCTGCTCTGCAGGAGTTCCTCAGATCAACGGTTCTGCTGGTCCCAGCAGCGTCAACGGCATCCACACCTGTAAAGGTGAGGCCTCAGGTCGGGAAGGTCCTCCCTGCAGCACCAAATCAGGATCTGCAGTAGAAACTAAATCTAATCCAACTGTGTCTAAAACAGTGGGAACATTTACAGGATTGGCATTTTAATCTTCCAGGCATGGATAATTTGAAGAAAATAATGTGTAACATAGGACAAAACTTTTCCATAAAACTTCCATTAATGAAAGACAAAAATCTAATAGTGCTCAAAAAATGGTTTAATTAATGTTGAAACAATGGCTGCATCCTAAAACAGTCTTAAAAAGTCTTAAATTAATGTGTCTAAAATTAAGGCCAGTTTGAAAGTTGGCCTTAAATTTTGTTAGGATTATTTGATCCAGTATGTCATTTTTTTCTCATGTCTGAGTCACATTCAGACATCGTCACTGGTATCTGTGGCTACCGCTAACTAGCTAATAGCCTCCTAGCTTGCTAGCTAGCTTTTTGTGTCCATCACGGATGACTCGACACCAGAAGCTACGAACGAAGGCGACAGCGAAAGTTGAACTGCGTTTACATGTTTGAGCACAAAATTTCAGATGCATGAATGTCGTTGGTTGCTTGGCTGGAGGAGGGTTAGCGACTGATGCCTCATCGGGTTAAAGGTTCAGGAAATGAGCTGAGTGAGAAAAAGACTCCAGAAATGTTACTACTGTTTACTACTTTGCTGATGTTTGCATGTAATCCTGCAGGTCTCCCAACCAGCTCATATTTACAGGGTTTTGGTCTTAAATTTAGACCAAGGTGGCATTGAAATTGTCTTGAAAAGTCTTAAATTTGACTTCCTGAAACCTGTGGATACCAGAGAAACAACATGCTTGGCTTTACAACTTCACTTTGACATTTTAGCCTCTTTTATTTTTCAGTTGATCAAAAATTCAGATTAAACTAAATCTGTGGTTCTGAAACCAGGTTAAAATAACTGCAAACCTCAAATTTTCTTATTTTCCTTCAAACTCAGTAAAGATGCAGAAGTTTAGAGAAGCATCAGCGTTTACAGTAAGAGACTCTGACGTTTATCGCTCCTGTTGAGGAGTTGCAGATGGAGAAATCATCTTGAAAAGTAAGAACTTTTCTGAAAGATTAAATCTGGTCTGACTGTTAAAAGGTTTCTGTCAGATTACAGAAGCTTTTAATGTTGGAATAAAATGTCTGTTTTCTGAATCCATGTTGAAAGGCTGCAGCTGCTGAAGATGATAAACAGTTTGACATTTAAATTATGTCTTTAAATCCAGTTTAATTTTTATCGCTGAAAAACTACATTTACAGGAAACATCAAAACTCCATGTTTATGGCAGGAAGTTTGAGTTTAAATGTGGAAATGGACTTAAGTTTAATATTTCATTATTTATGTAATAAAGTTTAGTTCCTGATACTGAGGCAAAATATCAAACTTCAGCTAAATTTTGGTTGATTTAGCAACAAAATTATAGCCATCTAGTTTCAAAATATTCATATGTTGACTTTTTATTTTAGAATTTTAACACAATTAAATAATTTCTTTGAATTTTCACTTCATTGTTCACTTTCGATCCAAAAATCCTGAGGTTCTACATTATAATACATAATTTAATAGTTTATAAAATTCATATGTAAAACAAGCCCACAGTACCACTCCTCCACCACTGTGGCCACATTGATCTGCTAGGACCAAACATCTCTGTTTAAATCAAACTTAAATCAACAAAAGCAGGAGAAGAGACATTTTTCCTTCCAAACATTCATGCTGTTTGGTTGGTTTTCTCCTCTGATCACTGAACTTTTTCAAGCGTTCTCGTCTCTCGAGAGCAAATATAACTTGAATTGATATGAACGCTTTAGCTTCTGCGAAATACTGTGTTTGTGTAGCTCTTCAGTATCTTCTGTTAAATACAGCATTGGTGCAGCGCTTTGGCGTTAGTGGAAATAGTTTTTATGATTAGAGCATTTATTTGTTGCATGTTTAGTTTCTTTCTGTCCATCTCTGTTATTAGTTTCCTCCTCCAGCTCATTGCATTTCCATATTTTCGCTCTCAGACCTGACGGAGCTGCAGGTGAGCGTCTCAGACGTGAACGCTCGCTACGACGTGCTGGGCAGCGAGCTAAAGGAGCGACTGGGCCACCAGCAGGTCTCTCTGGAGCTGCGGCAGAAGGCCCGGCAGAACACGGAGGAGCTCAGGAGCTGGCTGAGCGACCGAGAGAAAAGCCTGACGCTGGGGCAGATGACTTCCCCGTCCAAACCCGAGGTGGCGCGCGCTCAGGCCCAACAAAACAAGGTCAAAGATTTAGAAGCTTTTCCCTGTTTAGAAAAAAGACTTAAATGGCTCCATTTGGTGAAAGTTAATCTCATAACTGTCCTTCAGGCTCTGCTCTCAGAGCTGGCGGAGCATTCAGGGAAGGTGGAGGAGCTGAAAAGTACGTTGAGAAAACTAATCGCAGACAATCCCGACTCCCCCGAGGCCGATGGCTGGAGGCAGCAGCTGCAGGAGATCGGTACGCTCTGCTGTTTTTTTATTGATCTTGGTCATATTCAGGTGATCTGAGACATTTAATAATCAAATCTACAGAAGATTGGTGCTTAAATCTGCATGTGATGAACTCAGCTTTGACACTGGAACATGAAGAAGAAAACTTCTCAGTGTTTGGTGAGAGGAAGTGAAGTGGATCCTGTCCAGGGAGTGAGTGGGACTGCTTCCTGCAGAGCTGCTGTTTCACTCAGGCTGGATATTTTTATCAGGGCTTTCTATAACCAGAACAGAACAGAAATACGAGAAGGCAGACTGCTTTATTTCATATTATGCTTGTTCTTATTGTGCATTCACACCTGCACTGGATAGTCTGGTTTAATCAAACTCAGGTCCGTTTTTCTAAAAAGTCAGGTTCGTTAACCAGTTTCACTTTTGAATCTGAGGATTTGTAGGGATTTAAAGTGACAGAGCACAACATAGGTAGAACCGAGCACACCAAAATCTCATTATATAAGAATAATTTTATGTAAAAAATGCAATGAACATGTTTTGTACAAGACACAGACCTATAGGACACAGACCTATAGGACATAGGAATGATGATAGGTCACCTGTGATATATTGTGATTTGTTTGTTTCCTCAGACTCCCGCTGGCAGACGGCCAATCAGACGGCGGCTCAGCGGCAGGCGGAGCTGGAGACGTGCGCCGACCGGCTGGGCAGCTTTGCCTCGGCGGCCAATCAGCTCGGCCCCTGGCTGAGAGAGAAGGAGCTGATGATGAGCGTCCTGGGGCCCCTGAGCATCGACCCCAACATGCTCAACACCCAGAAGCAGCAAGTCCAGGTACGAGGTGCCGAACTACAGATGGCCGCCATCTTGGTTCTTTTCCAGGCGCCACTGATGGAGCTCACTGTTTGTTCCAGTTTATGCTGCGGGAGTTTGACACGCGGCGGCCCCAGTTTGACCAGTTGACCCAGTCGGCGGAGGGAATCCTCTCTCAAACCGGGGACTCCGCTCAGGACCCCAAGGACCTGGAGGAGGTCCGCACAGAACTGGACTCCATCTCCCAGCAGTGGGAGGATCTGACCGGCCGGCTGAGTCAGCGGTCCAGTCACATCGATCAGGCTCAGGGAACCAGCGAAAAATACCAGGTATGACTGGTTTCTGTGGACTGAACCTGGAAGTTTTAATAGAAATATATAAGGACAGTGGACAGTAGGTCAATTATGCTAGCTTAAATAATATCTAGTTAAGCTAGCCAGTTATGCTAACTTGACTTTGAACATTTTGCTCAACCTTCATTGAAACAGGTTTGATATGCGTCATAGTACTGGTGCCTGCAGGAAGGCGTTGATGGCTGGAGCTGCCATCAGGTGATGTCCAGCGCAGTGATCTACAGGCTTCTTCTCTTCTGCAGGGCTTGCTTAAGGATCTGTCCTCCAGCATCGCGTCGCTCAGCGAGAGGCTGGATGCTCAGGCCTCGCTCAGCGCCCAGCCTGAGGCTCTGAAGCGCCGGCTGCAGGAAACTGGAGAGATCCGGTCGGAGCTGGAGCGGCGGCGTGGCGAGCTGTCGGAGGCCGAGAGGCTCTGCGGGGAGCTGAGCGCCATCGTGGCCGAGCCGTACCTGAAGGAGGAGCTGAGTAAGCGGCTGCAGAGTGTCAGCGCGCCGCTGAGGAGCCTAGAGGAGAGAGCAGGTCGGTATCAACCACTGAACATAAACTAGCAGATCGAACCACAATAAATCAGTAAATCAATATAGAAGAACCAAACTAAACTACACTAGCAGCTGAGCTAACAGGGGAAGCACTGCCACCCTGTGGTTTAACTCGATATTACAACTCAATTTACTTTCAGCCCGACCCCTTTTAATTCTGTTAACTTGGCAATAAACAAAACAATTTGTGCAGAAAAGAGAACAAATCCTCAACATTAAACGAATATGAATCTTTCTGAAATGATTCGTCAGAGTTTGCAACTTAAGCCGCTCTCTGCTTTCCTTCCCCTCAGCGGACGGCCTGACCCAGCTCCAGGCCGCTCTGTCCTCCACGCAGCAGTTCCAGCAGATGTTTCAGGAGTTGCGCTCCTGGCTGGACAGGCAGTCGGATCTCAAACAATCGCCGTCCGACTCTCTGCCCTGCCGCCCCGAGGCCATCCGCTCCCTGCTGACGCAGACCGAGGAGCTGCAGCGCGGCGTCGCCAGCCAGCGGGGATCCTACGAGCTGATCCAGGCGGAGGGCGTGTCGCTGCTCGCCACGCTGCCCGCTGACGAGCGCGCCGCTCTGCAGGCCCGCCTGGCCTCGCTGAGGCAGGACTGGGAGGCCGTGAACCAACGGATCGCGGAGCGGGAAACCCGGCTGAAGAACTCGCTGGGCAAAGCGGAGACGTACCAGCAGCACCGGGCCGAGCTGACGCCGTGGCTGGCCGAGTGCGAGCAGAAAGACGGAGAGGTCCGGGCGTCGCTGGACCCGTCGGTCCTGGACGAGTCTCTGCAGAAAGCCCGGGCGCTGACGCTGGACCTGGAGAGACGGCAGCCCCTTCTGGAGGCTTTTAACACTGCAGCCGACCAGCTGCTGGAGCAGTGCTGCCTCGGAGAGGAAGAGGTAGGAGATTTAGTGATGTTACTTTTTAAATAAGAACAACCATTTTAAAAAGGAAGTATGACTTTTTATGTATTTATTCATAAAAAAAATAAAATAAAACCACAGAGAAAGGTAAAAATTTAAAGCTGCGTTCGCCAAACATTTTGCCATGAAGGTCAATGTCATTATTTTTTTAAATGTATTTCTTATTGTGACTCTATACTCCAGCTATTGAGTAATCAATTACTAGATTAGTTGACCATTTTTTTCAATGATGTATTAATTTGATTAATTGTTTCAGTTATAACCGTAAAAGAGGAAAAAACTGTCCATCTGCACCAACAGTCCAGATTTCTGCAGCAGTTTATTAAAATACATTTTTCTGCTTGAAGCTACGAGATGAGAAGGCGCAGCTGAACCGGCGGGTGGACAGCCTGAGCGAGGACCTCCTGAACCGGACCTCCCAGCTGGAGGAGCTGGCCAGCCGCCTGAAGGAGTTCGAGGACGGCAGACAGGCTGTGGAGAGGAGGCTGGAGGCCGCCAAGCATCAGATCGAAGTCCAGGAGGCTCTCGGACCTCAGGTACCGGAAAGAAACGATCACAACCATAAACCATCCTGCTGTTTTTCATTAAACATCATTAGAAAGACAAACATGTCTCTCAGTTTATTAAAAATAACACATTTCCATGCAGGCATGCAGCGCTAAAAGCCTGGAGAGGCTGAGGAGTCAGCAGGAGAGTCTGCGCTCCCTACAGCCTCAGGTGGTCTACCTCAAAGATCTGGCCCTGGGACTGGTGCAGGACGCACCCCAGACACCAGGGGGCAGCACTGAGGGAACGCAGAGGCTGCAGGAGCAGGCCAAGGACACCGAGAAGGAATATGATGAGGTCACTGATAAGGTGAGGAGAGAAGGCCCAAAACAACCAGCTTCTTTTGAAGCAAATGGCCTTTTATTGAGTCTGGAAACTCAAATTAACTATTAATTACTAAATTAGTTGACAAGTATTTCATAAATACTTGTTAACCAATTCAATTCAATTGATCATTTCAGCCCTGTATGAAAGTTTTTCATGTTAAAATATGCAGAGAACTCCATTATTTCTTTGCCAGAGAAATCCTAACATATTTGACATATTTGTTGTAATTTCCAGTGCTGGGTTGCAGCTTTTTCTCAGGACTAGTGTCTAATCCCATCTGACTCGCATGTTAAAGCAGAACTTGTTGCATAATGTGGGAAGGAGCAGTGAAAATCAGATGAAAGCAACCACAACTTCAGCAGTTTATTCACTGCAGAGCGAAGAAGCTGTTTATATCCAGGAAATCCCTGTCTGCTCCTCTTGCAGGAGTCATATATGGTCAGTGTTGGACCTTCAGCACGTCATCATCGCTGGAAATGTAAACCAGAATGATGGGAATTCAAACCCACAGCAATGCATCTGGTTTCTGCAACTCAATCACTTAGTATTCAGCGAGTTTCTTCTTCGTCTTGTTTGTGATGCTGAATGATGAAGAGGCTCCAAAAACATAATTGGCTTCTAGAATTTGTGGTTTCAGATTTTAATAAGTACAAATCAAGTATAATAACAGTATTTATTTTTTTAAAATCATTTGTTGTTTGTACCTTGGAAATGGTTGAAAAGTTCTTGAACTTTTCCTGGGAATCGTGTGAAACATGGTTTTAACTTCCTGAACCTCCATCAGATCGAGCTCTGCTGCTCCTCCCTGGAGTCGCGCCTGCAGGGCGTCGGCGAAGTCCAGTCTCACGTCCGCGACGTTTTCTCCCGCCTCGCCGACCTGGACGACGAACTGGACTCCCTGAGTCCCGTCGGCCGTGACGCCGACTCCCTGGCGTCGCAGGCGGACGCCGTGAAGAGCTTCCTGTCCCGCCTGTCGGACCTGAGGACGGAGCTGGAGGGACACGGCGCCGAGTGCAGCTCCATGTTGAGGAGGGAAGGCTCCTCGCCGGACCTGCTGGCTCTGCGCAGGGAGACGGAGGCGTTGAGCCGCCAGGCTGGCAAGGTGAGGAAAACATTCTTCAAGTTAATCATTTTAGTGACCACTGAAATAGTTTTACACAATATTTAAAATACATTAAAAGATGTAAATAAACAAATTCCAAATTTTATTGCCTAAAATGCTGCAGCTAATAATTATTTTTGTAATTGACGTTTGAATCAATTATTCTGATGATTAATTAGATATATAAATGATAAAATTCTTCAGGTTTTTATATAAACACTTTAGTCTTTTTTACACAACATTTGGAATATATTGAAAAATGGAAATAAATTATAAATTTTTTACTTCAGAACATTTTATTTCCTGAAATTCAATACTATAACAATCTTTCAGTGAATTTAAAGCAGGTGAAGCTAAAATTGACACTTCACGAGTTTTACATAAAATATATTAAAGATACTGTAGTTTTAAATTATGTGTATATTTTGTACAGTTGTTGCTTGATGATTGTGCAGAATTGTTTCTTTCAGCAAATTAAACTTTTTAATCTATAGTCCAGTTAACAATTAGTCAGTTGGTTAAATATTTGATTATTATTTTAATTATCAGTTAATTCAATAATTCCTAATAATACAAAGCAGACAGAGCAGAGATTACTGTAGAAACAGAACATGCACACATTTTGCATCTGAATGGATGTTGGTCATTAAACCAGAGGAATCTGCTTCACCTCTTGGCGTCGCATTTATTTCTTGCTCTCCAGCTGAGCGAGCGCGGCCAGGCCAGGCTGGTTCAGATCGAGGACGCAGCAGACAGAGTCCAGGACTTCTACCGGCTGGTGGCGCAGCTGCAAGGCATGCTGGGAAAAGCCGAAGAGGGGCTGAACTCGCAGGGAGCGGTCGGCACAGAGGTGGAGATGATCAAACAGCAGCTGCAGGAGTTCAAGGTAGGACCTACTGGGCTTGAGTTGCTCCTGAAGCTGGTCGCTTTGTTTGGAGATTCAACTTCAGAATTTCCCTAACGATCGAGAGATTTAAAAAACTGAGCTTTAAGTTTTAAGTCAACAATTAAGATTGATGGAAAATATTCCAGTTACTTGTAAGTTCATTTTTTTCTTATTTCAAGTGTAGTAAGAAATCTGCACTACAAACTAGATCAAAAATATTTAGTAAGATTTGTGTTTGCAGTGAACAATTAAATTTTAATCCGTGCAGGAAAACTTTCCTGTAGCAGTCCGTCTTACAGTGACGCAAAAGAAGCCTCTGACTGAAGACAGTGCTAAATTGTTCTTTGCCCAGAACAGAACCAGTCTCCTTGTTTAGACCTTTTTAACAGTTTATTTTTCTATTTCATGTCAGAATCATCAAAAAATGACATAAAATTGGGAAAAGTCTTTTTAAGTGGTTTTGTTGAAAAGTGTTTTATTGATGGAATCATCATCAATAAAAGGTTTCTTGGTTCCAAAGAAGAAGAGAAACAAAGTGTCACTATTTTTCATAGCTAGGAGTTTCATTCTTCAGATTAGCATTTAGCATGAAATTATTTTTGCCCAGATGAACAGAGTAAACGTCCGTGCAACACGAGCTTCTCCTCACAGAGCTGCGTTTGTGTGTCCTGAATGGCGTCACTGAGTGTTTGCAGAGCTCCAACCTCCACAGATCCTGATTTAAAGGGATTGTGTGTGTCTGTTTGAACCCGCGCTGCTCTGCAGACGCCTGAATCACGCTGCCTTTCCTCCCTTTGATGCAGCATCACTAGTGATGTTTGTCAGGAAATCTTCCAGCACATATTTCATGATTTTCCCGTTTCTAATGTAAATCCGTAAAACGAGTTTTGCTGCAAAACTTTCAAAGTTTGGTCCAAACTGAATTGTTTTAATAAGGCAGAATTTTAGTAGCTCTGCTTTGATGGAGGATGTTTCATAATCCTCTCTTTTCATCTAAATGTCACAATTTGCATTTGCAAACATAATATTTAAAAAAGCTCAAAAAAGTAAAATTTTCTCACAAGAAAAGTTTCTCTAATGTTTAGGAAAAGTTTAAAAAATTGACTTTGAGTTTCCTGCTTCATTCTCACTCATCTACCACTTTGATCTTATAATTACGAAACAGACCGAAGGCTGAATTTGATACCAGTCTCTCTGTTTGCTTCCTTTTCTTGTGGTTGTGACGTCCTCAGTCGGTAAATTCTGCGGCTGCAGCTGTGCAGCTTTTGTTGTGGTCGCTGCTTTTATCTCAGGCATTCAACCATTTCTCTTAATGATAAGGACACAGCTGTCTCTACGAAGCGTCGCTGTGTTTTAACCCCATTAAACTTTATTATTTATTTGTTTTATCAGTAAATGGAAGATGGTTCCCTACAGGCAATACTCTTTGTCCAGAAAAACTAGAAAACATTCACAGAACCTTCATATTTACTGCAAAAAGTAACTGCTTCTTACTCCGAGATCGCACATGATGTCTGAAGCACTCCACACCAAGTCAATGCCACAACTGTTTGAGTTTGGCCACTTATTCATCAATCTCAATTTTATTTTTAGCAACTTTCATAAAACTTAAACACTTCATTAATAAATATCAATAATTGTAGTAATTTAAAAGTGAAATAAAGCAAAATATATATGACCAAACAAGCATTTAAAATAAAAAATGAAAAAGAAATGAGGTTTTATAGTGTGGAATTTAGAGAAATTTCTTACTTTTTGTCTTAACATTTTTATTAGATGTATGTGTTCAGCTAGTGAGCCTGTAAACTACCAGCATACAGGCTTTGGTATGTCGCTATACCAAAATTCGCTGTGGTCTTTAGCGTTAAGGACCACAGCAAAAATCTGTAAATACTTCAGCTCCCTTTAAAAACACTTATAACGGCCTCTTTTAATAGTTCAAACATCAAATACACACTAATATGCATCAATACACACCGTGGAAAACATCTTCACATCTTTGCATCTTCCTTATTTCCGCTCTTGGTGGTTCAGCCAATCAGCATCAAAGAAAATAAAAGACGCTCCTGAATTGGCTGTTTTGCAAATGCCATATTTCTGGCCATAAGTTGATGCTGATTGGTGTCAGAAAAGTGAGCTGATTCAAAAACCTCCCAGAATAAGTCACATTCGATGGGCATTGCGCCGTTACCTAGCAACGCTAATGGAGTTCTGCCCGTTGCCTAGCAACCCCAGCAGAACTCCAGCACATTTAGTTTGACTGCAAATTCAAATTTTACGCATTTCTGTACTTCCATCTGGATCTCTGCTGTGGTTTAATGTTTGTCTGTTACTAAGCATTTATTTTTACAATTCACATTTTCAACATCAGTGTTTGCGTTTCCAGGAGCAACAACCTTTAAAAGCGTAATAACGTTTTATTTAAGGCAGTCAAAACAATTACTGAAAAATAAAAGAAGTGACGGTGGATCATTGTGCGATTCGTCTCTGATTGGCTGTAATTTGGCCTCGACAGCAGCAAGTAATGCTCTGGCTTCATGCAGGTTCACTGCAGTCACCTCCATTTATCCTTAATTTGTTCCTCCAGCTCCGTGTCAGGACACAGAGTCCTCTTTCTGTCCAGCCACTATCATTAAAAAGCACATTTTTCTCAACATGATGTCATATCCTGGCCACTGAGAGTAAGAATGCAACAACTATAAAACCAGGAGTCCTTTTTAAATCCATCAGTGATTTTCTGCTTCTTTATCAACCTTTTCAAACACTTTGACTTTTTATTTAGATATTTAAAATCGGTTTTCCTGCTGTGCTCGTCTTTCTGTGTTGTGAGGTTTAATGAGAACAAGCTGGGAAACGTGCGGCAAACAACAAAAGGGTCGAAGAAATAAAGAGCTGTTGAAAGAAACGGAGAGAGAAGCTGAATAGACTGATGGATCAGACTGAGTAAAAATGTGATTCATGCATTTTATGCTTAAAGATTTTCAGGTGCAGCTAATGATGGATGAATATATTCACAGATGTGCTTTGAGTATCGTAACATGATGCTGCTAAGCAGATTCTCTGGACTTAGTCAGAGGTTCACCGTTTGGGTTTTTATGAGCCAGGACTACAACAGACTCAGGTAATTTGTCCCTATTAAACATTTAAGCTTAATAAATGTTGACAACATTGGAGGAAATGTTACATTAACATTCCTTTTAATATATATACAAATAAATGTGGTCTTAGTTTTAACACAGGGCTGAAATAAATCCAAGAAAAGTTCCAAACTTAAAGTTCAACAGACGTAAAAATGGATTTTAGTTCCAACAAGTTGATTCCTGATGAGCTGAAAACTCGTCTCATGGTGGACGATCACCTGAAAGACGACGGCCCAAAGTCGGATTGACTCTGGCTTGATTTCACTTTCACATGTGGTTGGAAATATCTTCCGGTCATGGTCGAGTAAAACACTAAAACTGAGAGAAAACATCTCAAAACAGACGATTTAAAACCCAGAGAAGATGACAGAGCAGTCCGGCTGCTGGGAAGGAAAATATAGAGAAATGAGAAACGGATCAGGATGTTTTCCTTTGCTGAAAACTGGGACAAATCATGAAGCGTTTCCCGTTTTTACCCAAGTTCTCTGCTCTGTTTTTAATCACAAATTGATTGTTTTAATGAGAGGAGAGAATCTGGTCTTGAAGCTGGTGTTTATGTTGTGTTTTTCTTGATTTATTCTCTGATCCGTGCAGCAGACAGGCTGTTAGAAAGCAACCCGGTGCAGAATGCGTAGCGGCTACTGTCTGCAGGGTTTGTAGAGCATGGAGAAATGGTGTGTCACTGGCTGCGTCTGGGGGCTGGGGGGTATTTATAGGAGGCCGAGGAGGAGGAAGCAGCCGAGGTGAGAAAGAATGGGAGGAAAATCAAAAAATGTTAAAAATAGAAGGACAACAGCAAGAAATATGAGGAAAAATGTCTCTTCCTGCCGATTTGTCTTGTTGTTCATTATAAATGGAGCAAATATGGCCGACGTTTTCCAAAACAGGGATGAAAAGATTTGGTCCAGTGCTTGAATGGACTCTCCTCTCTTTGTCCCAGCCTCCCTCCTGCTCCTCTGAAAGCGATCCAACTCGGCTCATTTCAAACCTAAACATGTCTGTCTGGCTCCAGAGCAGACCAGGCCTCCCCTCTCCTCACCCCCCTAGACCCCGTTTCAAATCCAGGGGGATGATGTCATGCCGATGCTTAAAAAGACGAGGGGCGTGGGTGGATGAGGGGTCGCCGGGGTTAGGGTGGTGGTGGTGTTGTCACATTCTGGTTTGAACTCTGTAAACAGTGATCTCACACTGCTGAGGTAGAGGGCGGCTTATCTTTTTGTTTTCATTCCCTTATAACCAGTGGGGTTGGAATAATCGGAGAAAAATGTCTAGTTTAGGTTAAGTTACTATATTTGTACCCAGAGATTGGTTTGTTTTGCACAAAACATGCATATCCCTGCAGACACACACCCTGAAGAGTAAGAGCACATCAACAAAACCAGAACCAATCAGATATAATAGAGCTCGACGATTCAAATTCAAATCAGAGCGGGACTCAGAAGATGAGAGTAAAACTTAGAAACTAAGCCGTAATATGTTGAAATAAAAACATGCCCATTGCTAGGGGTTACCTAGCAACCCCAGGGGAACTCCAGCACATTTAATCAGCTGGTTTTACCGCTGTATGTGCTGTACAATGGCTGCTGGAAAAAGCAAGGGTTTTGTTGTTCACTTCCTGTCCAGAAATCACTTCCTGCTTTCTTGCTGGTTGTGCAGAAGGCTTCACTGATGCTTTTCAAAAATGTAATTAGCATGATTTGTATAGGCCATAGAATCATCCTGACCTGATCAGTGTTGTCCGGAAGAAGCCGATGTTTTTCAGCAGTATTTGTGTTTGTGGGGCAAAGTTTGCAGTCTGTCATGCAGTGACCAAAAGAAGAAGCAATGTCTTTCATCACAATGTTTAATCATTATCACAACAATACCACAAAATATCTCAATAAGATTCTGCAGCCTTGTCTCCCGCCCCTATTTCCCACTCAGCCATTTATCATGTTCGTGTTTATACTTGGCCGTCCTGTCCGCGCGTATGTGCTACTGAGGAATCCGTGTTTGTATTTCGGGTCGCTCCGTGGGCTGATGAGAGGTGTGCGCTCTTCATCAGAGGATGCTTCTAATTCCAGGCTTTTTCGGGTTGCAACCGGAATCTCAGCTGTCTCCTCGCCCCACCCTGGCACACATTAGGGCGTGACATCAGCGCTGCCAGCGTCCCGCGGCAGCTGACGGCTCTGGGTGGGATGTGAACACTTCGGCGGGGCGGCGTTTTGGGGCCATCGCTGCAGATGGACATTCTTGGGAAGGGCTGGTTAGCCCGGGTGACAGCGAACACGACGCACAAAGTTTTGCACACATGTTTGTTAAAATCCCTGTTCTAAATCACTGCTGCACGCCTCCACTGTCTTCACCGCCTCTACGCTGCGCTTCGCCGTCCTTCAGTCCGTGATTCACCAACCTTCACCGCTCTGACTGCGTCAGCAGCTATTTGATGATGGGAGGAAAAGTTTGGTCAAACTGGGTCGAGGCTCCAGCACGTCCTTCTTTGTGCTGTAATTCTGCTTTTGGGGGTTAAGTTTATGTTTTTCCTTAGCAGTTTGCACAATGCATAAATAATGCTGTGCACTGCTGTTTTGTTTTTAAACTGTCTGAAAAAGAGGCGCATATATTTATGAAAACATTACAGTGAACCTTTGGTATTCATGGAGATAAGGGAGCGAAAGCACCAGAAAAAACTGGAATGAGTCTACCTCCTAAAATGCTTATCAATGTCTATTTTAATGGTTCGATTAGTGGTGGGACTTGATTTAAATTATTAGAGTTAATTGCAAGGATTGTAGTTAATTCATTGCATTTTAGTTTTAAATAAACATTTTAAATAAAAAAACCTTTTGCTGTTAAACTATTGAATACACTTATGAGCTCAATAACAAAGATATTTATTGTTTTTATTTGGGTTATTCAACCTTCAGATTGGTGCTAATGTTAGTGTTAAATCGCTTCAGCACTGCAATAGAAGCCAACATCTACTTCCTTATAATATTCAATATTACTTAGAATATTATGAATAAATCCTGCAGATATTCCCTTTAAAAGGGAAAAATAAGTTTTTCTTTTTGTTGCTGCTGTTCATGTTTCGTTTTCTGAAATCAGATCTTAACTATGCAAGTTGAGGACAAATGAGTTGCTTTACAATTCATCACATTAACCATGTAATCCAAGTTATTTAAACAGGAAAAACCACATGATTAACCTCAGTAACCAAGTTAAGGACCTGAAAATATGATCCGGTTCATTTACCAGCTGTTTCTGATTATTTGATTTGATTAATTCGGACTGAGGGAGTCAGAGGACTTCATTGGGTCGGAACCCAGTGACCCGCCCACGACTCCACGGCTAATCCGAGTTATCCATCATCCCAGTGTGTTTGTGTGTTTACACACTGCATTTTCCCTTTCTGTCTGTGTTTTCCTGACTTTGAGATCTCAGAGTTCATGTCTGTGTATTTATCTGTGCAGCCTCTAAAGGGCTGATTAGATCAGGTTCTGTCATCGAATTATCTGATGAATCACAAACACCTCCACGTTTATTCCTTCACTCTGACATGCACTGGAAATGTCTCGTTCCTGTGTGGTTCAAATGCGCCTGTATAAGGATGATTCAGCTTGTGCGTGCGTGTGTGTTGGAGCGTGCGTGCGTGTGTGTGTGTGTGCGTGTGTGTGTGTTGGAGCGTGTGTGTGTGTGCGTGCGTGTGTGTTGGAGCGTGCGTGCGTGTGTGTGTGTGTGTATGTGTGTGTGTGTTGGAGCGTGCTGGCCTCCCTCCTCTGGATTGTTTCAGCTGTTGTGAATTAGAAAGGCATGCCACAACCCGGCCTCCTCTCTCTCTTTTCTCTCATTTCAGTAAAAAACTTCTGATAAATTTCAAAATGTGTCCAGGAGAGTCACAGGATCGGAGACGTTGGATCTGTAGCTTCATGATGTCGGAGGAATCGGTCTGAGTCTGATTCTGCTGGACCTAAACGTCAGCCGCACTCCGACTCACTGACTGAGCGAACCTTTCAGAAACAGCTAATGTTCATTAGGGAAGGAACTCAGGCTGTTTAAGACGTCACAGCATGTTTTTAGTTGTCACATGTGTGCAATTAATTCAGGGGGAAACATTTTCCACTTCATCTAACAGGATTTTTTCACCCATTTCACTTTAAAGGGTGCATTTTAATTGTTTATGAAGTCATTAAAGAAAACCCAGCTCCCCTCAAGTTTTCATTGTTTATACTCCATTTTAATTTCAAGTTTAACTCTTATTGTTCGAGATTATAGACCTTATCTGACTATTATAGTTTAGTGGCAGATAAACTATGGCAGATTTATTGCATTACGAAATTTAGTTCTCTTCCTGAAATCATGTGTAGCTTAGCCAGTTAGCATCTTTTGGCTTTATCTGAGCTTCTTGTCGACTTACAAAGCTCATTGTTATTCTAGTGTTACACTTTAGCTGAGTGTCACCATGCTAACATTAGCATTAGCTTGCTTAGTCCTTAATTGAGCATTAGCATGCTAACCTAAGTCTTAGACAGCTTACTTTAGCATTAGCTCATATGGCTATTTTCTGAGCATTTGCATTATCAGTTGTAATTAAAGCATTGCACCAACACTGAAGTTTTAGTCATAAACATTATTTTTGCTAATGAGCTAATCTCACATGCTATTTAGCAGAAGTTAATGCTAAAGCACTAAATTCAACCACATTGATGCCCAACATGTGTCAATAGCACAATGTGTGTTATAAAGCAGGATATCAGGAAGGGATTCTTTGTAACAGACCTTGGAGAAGGAGAGGAAACAAAACTTTAACATAGATGTCAAACTTTATTCAACCGAAAGTTTACAAAACAGCCAAGTACATTAATATCGTCAAACTCATTCAGCAAAATTCATTTAGGGGGAGCTGAGTATGCTAAATGTCTTCAAAGTTAGCAAAAATGCTAATTGAAGCATTAGCTTTGCTCATAGTGCATTAGCCGAAACCTTAGCTTGCTTTGGTATTGGTGAGCTCTACCAGAGCTCTAACTTCAGATCTCGCTCTCTTGGTTTTTAGCTGAGTGCTAGCATGCTAACTTCTCCATGTTAGCAAGACAGTGTCTTCAGTCAGAGGCTTCTTCATAGTAGCTGCAAGACTGACTGCTTCCTGTCCACCACAGCTCTTTGACATTTAATCTCCCTTTGGCATAAATAATGTTTCTGAATTTAGTTAAATTGAATAATAGGTCGTCGTGTGGATTTAAGATTCTTGGTAATGACTAATAAAAAGCTGTAGGGAGGAGAATAATTGGGTTACATGAGAAACTTTTGGCGCCGGAGCATAGAGGTGATGAAGGATCCCTGAAAGAGGGAGTTTCAGGTTGAAGTCATGGAGGAAGAGGAGGAGGCTTGAAATATGACCTGTGAGGACGATACGTCACAGGTGATTCTGTTGTGTGTGAAAGAAGAAAGAAAAAGAGCTCAGTGAAATACTTTGTGTAAAATACTTGAAACCACTCAAATGGTGTAAAGTGCTGCCGTAAAACTGACCTCTGAAGTGTTTATAATGTGGAAAATTCTTCCTGCGCTAATCGCACATCTGTAACGTTGAATGCCAGCTGAATGAAAACACGCAGAGCTCGACCAGGCCAAGTGTTTATTGGCCCACGAGTGTGTGCGTGAGTGCGTGTGTGTGTGTGTGGGGGGGTTAATTTACCGTTAAACTGAAGGACTCAAACAGCCGCCCACCCGCACAGAAAGCTAATCAGCTACAGAAATCTGCAATGTCTGAAACTGCCATTATCACCGTCAGGCGTGTGTGAACGATTGGCATGTTATGAACGTCATGGTCGAGGAAAGTGTGTGTGTGTGTGTGTAACTGTTTTTGTATCTGTCTTTCTGTGTGAGAACAATAAAAGCTTTCAGACGCAGCAGCAGGTGAAACGCTCTGCTGGTTAATATAAAACTAGTCGTGTTTGGAGAGGAGGAGAATGTGGAAAACGTTTTTTATCCTCCTGCTGCCAGGTAACCACAGAGGGACGGTGGGGGTTGCAGATCAAAAACAAGATGGAGGAAGAGAAACACGGAAAAACAATAACCTGCCCGCCAACAGGTGTTCCTCTGGAGCAAATAAATGACCCATAAAAGTCAATAGTTGGCATCACTAAGTGGTTTCAGGCCTCCAGACGCAGACGGCCGCAGGGTGAGCGCTTAACTCAGACACTTTCACAGAAAGTACAACAGCGACCCGACTTAACCCGGGTTCTCCATCAGCTGAGTCTGGAGAACCCGGCGCCTTTTGGGAAAAAGTATGGAGGCACTTTTAGGCTCTCAAAGCTCAGGCTTGCTCTTAAATTAAATAAACATAAATGCTAAGATGGATTTAGTGTTGTAAGTTACTGTTTTGCTGGTTTTTTTAGCTTTGAGATAATCGTATGTCCGTCCGTCCATCCGTCATTTTTTTATTTGAGGCTTGACCTGGATACAAATATCTGCTGTACATTTCTTACTGAACTTGTTATACGTTATTAGAAAAATACATATTTTCATCAAATAAATCCACTTAAATGTTTTCTCCAACATTCAAATGTTTCTGTAATGCAGGAGGAGACAAAGTGTTTAAATCCATTTGAATGATGAAAGCTTTGTCTCAGCGGATGAACTGGCGGCCTGCAGCGTGCGTTGGGTGTGGTTATGCTGAGGAATAATAGACACAGCTGTTCTGCTGCACATCAAACAGCTTTTGTTTTTTCGTTCGATGGTTCGGTTTATATCTGGGTAATAATGCAAACAGAGCCGCTGAGTTTCTGAACACACGTTCTTCAAACTAACGCGTTTGAAGAAAGTAAGTGAATGAGTGGAAAAAAGTGATAGTGGAGGCTGAAGCACAGCTGGATGCATGGAGGAGTGCTAATCAGATTTAATCTGAACCAGATGACGGAGCAGGAAACGAAGGAGTCACTAATGCAGAAAAAAGGTGAATTTTAACTGAAAAACAACACAAAGAGCAAAGAGGGGGTGGATATTTAATCTTTTTTGTTAACTTTGATTTTGCTTTTATAGTTTATTCGCTTTAATGGAGTTATACATATTTATTTTATACAGCTAAATTCACATTGATCTTTAGGCTTCTATACAGTCTAGAAAAAGTTTGGAAAGGAAGAAGATTTAAGTGTTCACACTTACAATTTTATTATCTTCTTTATTTTAAAAATTATAGAACATTTATATCAATTAGATAAAAAATATGTTATATGTGTTATCTAAAAAACAACCTGAACTTTTGAATTATAATTAGCTGATTACCTGTTTGGGGTTTTAATATTTAATATATTTGTCTATAATATTATCGTCAAACCATTTTTATTTGTTTATATGTATTTTTTTAATACTTAAAAAAATCATTTCTGAAAAATAATTTCGTTAAACCCTTTGTTTTCTTTATTTAAGGATTATTTGTAATTTTATTTTATTTTATTAGTATTGTTATTAATGTATTTGTAATTTATCTAAAAGACAAACAGAATCTCAATCATCTTGAATAAATACAGACATTCGATATGAAAAATTTGCCTTTAAAACATTTGGATTTCCAGAATGCAGTCAGATTAGACAAGTTAAAATCTTATGAAGCTTAAGAACCAAATTGGTCCAGAATAAAAAGACGAGGAACAGGCAGTAAATTAAGAAAAACAGAGAATTTAATCCAACAAAAAATATCAATAAATTTGACTCTCTTGGCTTCCCGTCTGTTTCTGCTGCTGTTGGGATTTTGCCCACATCTGGGTTTGAATCTTGTTGTGAAAGTTGGAGTGGGGGGGCCGAGGGGTCCGTCGGTTACCGCGGGTCATGTGACAGCTTTTGCGAGCCCTGCGTTCCTGTGTGGGTGTGCGTCGCAGGACGGTGACAAACCTCTTTTGTTTCTATGAAGACGTTTTCCTTGGAAGCGACAGTGACAGCTGCAGAGCAACTGACAGGGAGGGGGGCAGTTATAAAGAAAGAGGGGAGTATTTAGCATATTTGACATGCAGACCACGGGTTGCTGTGTGCAACAGTTGATGGGAAGAGAGAGGAAGCTGTTCCTGCGAGTTCAGAGAGAGAAAATTGCAGAAGAAGAGGAGAGAAGCTCGAGAAGAACAACAAAACAAAGAGGTTTAAAGGTTCCCTGTCTGGGCTGCAGGTTGCCATGTCTGTGGGTATCCCCCTTCTGACGTGGATGTTTTTCTGAGGCACCCTCCTCTCCGTTGGATTGGGTTTCACCGAAGTCGCAGACGGGAATGCACAAGTGTGTCCCGCGAATATCCCTGCAGCGTTTCCACGTCTGCTCTCCACCTCCGGCAGCCGGGAATCCTTTAAAGACGGGCGTAACTCTGGCAATGGAGGCAACGGCAGAATGAAAACACTGAAACTCCGGCCGGACTCAACTTCCTCATGAGCCGACCGCCCGGACTGTCGCTTCAGGGGGAAAACGGGAGAACCAGCTTATTACTGATAAGCCTCTTTCTCTGTTGTGTTCGCAGTCCCACCCCCTCTCTCTTTTCTTTGACTCTGTATCCCTTCACATTGTTTTCTTTTTTGGAGCCTCGGAGAGGCGGAGGTGGTTTTCTTCCAGACTTTTAAACGGGGATTACAAATCTGGGAATAATGTAGCCATCTCACATGGCCGGATTCCTGCTCCTCTTCCCTCACGCTGCCAAATCTGCCTTCTGTTGCAATGACTGTTTGATTATCTGCTGCCTGCCTGAAGGAACAGCTCATCCTGGCTCTTATTGGATATGACAGCATTTTAATTCACCTCATTTTTTATTTTTCTTATTAAATCAGAGGCAGAATGTCTGCTGCTGCTCAGCGTGGGATAATCAGCTGCATCACAGCGTTCAGCTAATTTTTTTCTTGTTAATCCTCCTCTGCACATCTATTCCTCTCTCTCGCAATTTGCCTCTCACTCTCCCTTTTTTTTATTCTGGAGTAAAGGAAATCAGTTTGATTGGAGCACTTCCTGTGTTTTAATACCAGTGCAGGAAGCAGAACAAACGGAGCTGAATTCAAACACAAACAGCAAGGAGGGGGAGGGACACAGAAAGAGAGAGAGCGCGAGAGAGAGAGCGAGAGAGAGAAACGGTGGGGGGGAGAGCGAGAGGAAATAGGGAGATTTTTTTTTTCTTTTTTAGCAGCTGCAAACCATTTCAGCTGTATAGAGCGACAGAAAAGAGCGAGGAAAGCTGAGAGCAACCGCGTTTAGTGGAGAAAAAAGGAGAAGCTGCGTGGCAGTCTGGCAACGTGTCCTGGGATTGTTTGCCGGTTCATTGGGGAAAGACTCTTCCTGCAAAGCGAAGCCGGAGCTGCAGAGGGGGTTTGTCTGGGACTTTGCCCTCTGGATACGGTCCCACGACTTGCAGCTCCACCACCTATTTTCTCTCTCCAGCCCCTGACGCCCCCTTTCACTCCAGCCTCACCCCTCCAGGATCCTGCCTGCTTTCCATCTACTGTACCAGCTCTCCCCTGCAGCTGCAGACCAAAGAAAACGTGGAGATAAAAGAACTGACGAGGGATTTCTTGACCTCTTTGTCTGGATTTAGCCTTTTTTGGGGGGATTGCTGAACTGCAAAAACGATGGAGTTCATTTTCTTTGACTGGAAGAATGAAGAGACACAAATTTCCTCCTGAGGAAAGTTTCAGATTGCAGTTTCTCGAATCAAAAAGACATTTTGTCCGTTTTTCCTCATGAAACAAATGTCGTCTTCAGTTCATTCAGAGCACCCCACGCAGTCTTTCTTTTATATAACCAAGAGTGGGTTTTCACACCTTAAAAGGAGAGTTTTGCACTTCTCTGCCTGCCTCTAGCTGCAACTGTTAAAGTTGTCTGAGTCCTCTGCCTCTTTTCCTGTTGTTTGAAGAAAGACGACCAGAAAGGAAGGAAGGAAGGAAGGAGCTGGACGGGGAGGAAAAGTGCAGAAGTTGCTCTGCATATTTTGAGATATGAAGGAGAGGAAAGTGGACTGTTGTTCTGACAGCAAAACAAAGGAACCTTATCGTTCTCCGCTCACATTGGACATGTCAGACATGGGGATGCTGGATGCCGTTTTCCATCCTCCATGTCTTCATCCCTCTGCCTCTCTCATTCCTACCAGCCTTTAAGGTAAACGGTGCAGCTGATTAATATGGTGCCGAGGGAGAGGGATGTCTTACTCGCTCTCTTATCGATGCCACTCTGCATCCCTGACAGACCGAGGAAATGCTCGACTGTTGAAGTGACTTAGCAGGAACGGAAGAATGCAGAGTTGAGGTAAAATTATTGAAAAATGAAGTCATTTTTTTGAGAATGTGAAGCCTGAAGGATTTGCTCAATTGCAGCCACAAAATTACACATGGACTGTTGTAATTTTGTGGATTATCTGTGGGACTGTTTGTTTTTTACGTTTCTTTCTTGAAGTGCCACTTTAGATCATAATCACGAGGGAATTTTGGTAAAAACAAAATGGGGAAGCCCCTGAGCCGTCCGGACTGTCTGAGGCAGAGTCCCCGCTGCCTTGGGAAAGGCGATGAGGACGAGGCGTACATAGAGGACTGCTACGTCCCCCAGCGATCCATTTATGACACAATGCGGATCAATGAACAGATAGACCAAGGGACCAAACTGTGCCAACCTTCAAGGAGCACCTTAGGCTCTGGCGGAGAAGTAAGGGGAGAAGGAAGTACCTTATCAAGCAACGGCACCATCGGAGCTGACCTTGGAGGTGTTTTTGTCTCCAGAGGCGGAGATAACTCAGGAGGAGTGAAGAAACTAGATGAGAGGGTAATTTTTGATGCCTTAAAGTTGACTGGTGATCTGAAGACAATGTCTCCCCCAGTTGGAAGTTCAGGTTTGCCCCTTGCTCCGTCCTCATCCGGAGCTGGGGGAGTGGTTGCCGTGGTCAAGAGGCGACATCAAGGTGGAGACAAGAAGGACAATCCAAACCGACGATCTTGGAAAGCTTTCATGCACCCAAGTTTTCCTGAGTTTGCAGAAAGACTTGAATTCTCTGCTGTTGATGGGGCAGAGAAACGATCGTCTGGAGCAGGGATTCCTCTGTCTCCTCTCCAACAGAATCCCTCTCAACTCCCCCCATCCACTCCCATATCTTCCACACCTTCATTACCTCCTTACACTCCCTCCCCTCTGTCATCCGCACCCCAGACTCCTCCCGTCTCCACTCCACCAGCTCTGACACCCGCGGTTAGCCCCCAGCAGCATCCTCTCAGCAGGCAGAAGCAGGTTAATCCTTTACTTCTGAAGCAACAGAAACAGAGTCATGTGGTGTCTTCTCCTTTGAAGGAACAGTCGCCTGCTATCAGCCCAACGCAAGGCCCCCATCCATCTGGAAAAACACCACAGCGCAGCCCCTTAAAGCCTCGACAGACGCACGGCAGACGAGAGGAGCACAGACGGACTGCGAGCTCTTCTAAAGCTGGAATCAGACTCATCCCTGAAGAGGCTTTTGAGGCTGTGAAGACCTCAGATTCAGAGAGGGACTCACCTCTTTTGGATCAGGACCACGGTGATAGTGCTCCTCTCATACCTCCAAAACCTGTCTTCTGCCCACCTACCAAAGCGCGCACCTGGCCTCGGAGTATAACCACAGGAAAAAGGACTCAGGTTGGCCTGAGATGCAACTTACCCACACTTCCTCCTTTGCCTCCTCTACTGGGTGAGGATAATGCTACAGATGAGGAATCTCTTTATCTGTTAGACCCTCCATCTCCCTTCCTGAAGGAGGAGGAGGATGGTTTAGCTTATGGAGGCCTTCCTCTATCACCCTGTATCAGTCATGAAGGAGAGGAAGAGGGGCTGCTTGGATGGGGCACTCAGGGTGGCAAGCTCCGAGAACGCACCGCGTCCGAACTCAAATTTGAGGAGGACGAGCGTAGGATACTTGAGGAGCTCGAAGAAGAAAGGGAAGGCAATTGGAGGAAAACAACTGAGGAGGAAGAAGCCTGGAAAAGAGAAAGGGAGCGAGCTCTAAGAGAGGAAAGAGAATGGGAGGCAGTTCTGAAACTGGAGAACAGGGAGATAGTTGACCAGTGTTGGGATAGGGAAACCCTGGAATCAGAGGGATGGGATTTAACAGGCTCTTCCGGACATTGGCCTGTGTTGATGCCCCCTACTGGGTTTGGAGGCCCTGGGGCCCCCAGCGCCTCACCGTCCCCCAGCTCAGGAGCAGAGTCAGACTACCTCTTCTTAGAGCTGGAGAGGCAGTGTCGAGAGGAAGAGGGGGAGGAAGGAGTGGAGATGAGTGTTGACCCGGAGCCTATCTGTGATCCCTACTCTCTGCCTTGTTTAGAGGAAGAGGAAGAGGAGGAGGAGGAGGAAGAAAAGACTTGTGGGACTCTTCCTCTGGATTCAGTTCACTCTGTAGACCCTGAAAGTGTTGAATTTGATTCTGTAAAAACTGAAGAAAACTCTGACGCAAATTTGTCTGAGCACATAAAAGAAATCCTGAACTGGAAAGATCATGAAAGGGAGCACGGCTTCATAGACGAAGAATGTGACTCTGAATATAATGAGGATAAGACGAAGGTAGAGGAGGAGGACAAAAGTTACCCAACCGACTCTGCTCTCGGTCAACAACTGGAGTCGGACTCCAGCGAGGTCCAAACATCCCAACCAGAAAGAATTGAAATCAGTACAGTTTCTCGGACAGATTGTGGGCTTGAAAAGCCTTCGCAGACTGAAACAGACCTGGACAGCGGGGCGTCATCTGAGCATGATGGGGAGGAATATGATGAGCCAACTTCCTCTCCATCTCAAAGACCTTTGAACCCGTATGCAGAGGAGAAGGAAGAGAGAAAGGAAGAAAATGCCGATTTGGGAACAGAGTGGGATCAATCTGAGCCATGTTTGGACAGCAACAAGGGAGCTTTCACTGATGACTCCCTCAAGCCTCCGCTCCTCACTGAATGTACACAGGATGCTGTAACTTCCGGTCAAGAAGCAGCAGTCCCTCCATGTGCAAGCGAACCTTTAACAGAAACAAGTGTTGACCCAGAAGAGTCATCCTTTGTGTCTGAGAATGTAGCCTCAGGATCGTCTGAGCCTGAGCAAGTCCCAGTTTCTGAAACTAGAACAGACGTGATTGTGAGCATCCCTGAATCAGATTCAGCACCTCCATCTTCATCCCCTGGGCTTAAATCTGACTCCTGTGGTGCAGGTTTGGATGCTGGAGATTCCGAGGCCTTTGTCACCTCGGATAGCTTTGTTTACCTGGCCGTGTCTGTGCCTCCCCAGTGCTCCAGTGACTGCCCCCCCTCTCCAGTTGTGGACTCCTTCCCCCCCAGTCCGATCTCAAAGCCACGTTGCTACCATGACCCAGAAGAGGCGGAGGATGGATCAATCCTTTCTCCTGATAGTTTTGTTTACCTGGCTGCCCCTGAACGGCCCCAGCCCGGTCCTTCGGAGGGCGGCTCGGCCTGTGAGGATACTCAGGAGCTTGACTTGGACTCTTACTCCGAGGGGACCCAGTCTGGTGTGGACGGGGTCGAGTTTGTCCTGGGCTCAATGACTGGCGACAGCGACTGGGAGTCGGACAGCTCTGCCCCGGACTTTACCCCCGTTTTTTCGAGTGACACCACCTGGGATCAGCTTGAACCAGGCCTGCTGCAAAGCCTGTTCTCCCAGACGGAGTTTGGTCAGATACAAGCCTGTGGGCCCCAGGATGAGGGGCCCCAAACAGAGGCTATGCATTCCTCACAAGCTGATCAGAGCACTGAAGAAGGGAGAGAGTCTGAGTGTTTGGACACAGACTCTCATCTGGAGGTAAGTTTTTACTTTTTGTCTGCTCATTTAGGTGTTTAGTACTCAGCTGTGTCGGATGCAGATGTGAGAATGTGGAAGCAAAGGATGTTGACTGATGTAGACATGGTGTGGAAAATGTATGGGAGGGGTGCTAAAGTTATCTAGACGCCATAATTAGTTGGTTGGCTTTCAGTCGAGCTTTAGATTGATGCAACAAGGGTGCTACTTATAGGCCTGCGGGGTGTGTGTGTGTGTGTGTGTGTGTGTGTGTGTGTGCGCGCATTTTAATCAGAATGGGGTTAGAGTTAATGTGCATTAGGGCTGCAACCGATGATTAATTGATTCATCAGATTAAAACATTCTGCAGATTTTTCATTGAACCATTTAAGTATTTTCATGCTGTGCTACAAATACATTAAAGATGAAAATAAATGAAAAAATCAATTTCGCTTTAAAATGAAGGCAACATTTCATTGCCTAAAATACAGTAACATTTATTCAGTAAATCTGAACCAGCTGAAGCTAAAACTGAACCCTATTCACAGTCAAAGGTTTGTTTGTCTTAAATGCATTTTTTACGGCTTTGGCTTAATTATTACTCTCAATATATTGATTTATTTTTTTCAGCAAATTACCAGTTATTGATTAATTGATTACTAAATTATTTAATTATGTCAATATTTGATTAATTGCAGTACTCCGATTAATCGTTTCAGCCACAACATCCATCCACCCACTTGTGGTTTATTACTTGTTTGTTCCTGTTCATCCAATTATCAAGGCTTTGCTGTTTCAAAGAACATTTTAACAAACGTTTTGGACTCACTGAGTTTCCCGTCTTCTCTTGCTGTAGGAAAATGTTGAGATTTTATCGAGTCAAACTTTGTGTTTGTGTCATTTGGTGCGTAACCACAGAGTCTGCAGGTTCACTGATTTACAGGGCAGGTAAATGGATATAATGCATTCAGTATCCAACCTGCCTGTTGTCACTTTTCCCTGAAGTATGTGAGCTGCAGGTAAAACATGTTGTTTGACAGACTGTCAGATCTGCTTAGTTTGAACTGTGTTTTTCTTGGTCTTTGGGGGGTTTTATGAAAAAGATGCATTGTAGAAAATTTGTAGAGAATTTCTCTTATTTCTTCTGTGGTTGTAAGTATTTTCTATGGTTAAGTTTCTCCAGCCATGGCTGTGGCTTGACCCTGTTCTAAAAATGTCCCCAACACAGATAAATATAATTATTTCTGTATGCAGAGGACCTGAATGATTCAATCAGCGTTTAATCTCATTATATTTTCCATTAGTTGCTCACCTGGACTCTGCATTTGTGTCAGAGGGAAGCTGTTATTTCGCTTTTATTATTAGCTCTGCTCTGGCTTCAGTTTAATGCAATCAGGTATCAGCTCCACCTTTACTGAGGAACACGAATGACCAATTTCTCTCTCAGTGCGATACGATATTCTCCGTCTGATCAGGAATGAGTCAATTCCCAGCCGGATAAAACGGCAGATAAATGGATTGAGGGTTTTGCTTTGGTCTATTATAGAGCTCAGCTTAGAGGCGAAGAAAGCTCTTGATTTACCGACCCGTCTTTGTTCCAGCCCTCACCTTTAGGGAGGAGATACGGGTCAGGACCAAACACACATGAATCTTGACACAAAGCAGCTGAAAAGAGCTTCATCTGCAGGAGGAGCAGGGATTAGAGAAGAGATGAAGAGCTCAGATTAGACATGAAGGGCCTCCTCAAAACAACCTGCGGGGTGATTTGGGGGATTGATGGATTGATGGATGGATGGATGGATGGATGGATGGATGGATGGATGGATGGATGGATGGATCGATCGATCTTCAGGCTCAGGAACATGGATGAGACATTTAAAACATTCAGGATTTTGTGACGTTTCGTTTCCAGACAAACTTGATCAAGTGCTTTCATTGTGAATTAAAAAAAAACTTTCTTTTTTTTAAAGCATGAAATTAAGTTTTCAGCCCTGTCCGTCCGTCCATCCATCCATCCGTCCATCCAGCCCTGTCCTTCCCAATCCCAGTTCTTTCCCCTAATTGTAACAGTTTGTAATGGACTCTTGTTTGGAGTCCATCAGAAACATTCAGCCTTAATCAAACTCTCTGTCCTTGCTTGACTCCTCCGTCCCTTCCGGTTCCCTCCCCCCACGCCTGGTGGTTTTGTGGCAGAGATAAGGAGGTGAGAAATAAATCTTGCGGCTCTGCATGAGGAGGTTCTGCCTCTGCCAACACCATCTAAACAAACAGCCTGCTAAGTAGTCTGGGGAATATACACTTAGATCTCAGATAAGAGCGTGCCACAGCTAACACTCACTCTGAGTCCAGGACGCTGTTGCATGCTGCTGCTGCTATTCATTTCATCAAATAATCACATATTTGGTGGTAAATCTGAATTTTTATATTTTGAAAATCTGGATTTTTTTCACCAATCCTCTTTGGGATCCATAATTCAGAGTTTACAGCTTATATTTGGATTTTTAGTCAACTTTATGATAGATAATTAGGATAAAAGTTCATTGTACAAGTAACTGGATTGAAAATATTTTCTGCCATTTCTAATTTCTTTTTAATAAAACGAAAATGTGAATAAAAAAAAAAAAAGATTTCATGCAAACAATTGGATCTAATTCAAAGGAAGATCCAGAAACTAAAACAAAATCAGATCTTTGGGACAAAATCTGTAGACTTTATTTTTAATTCATACTGCCCAGCCCTGTGCTTCATCTTTTTGAGCAAACCAAAAATATTCAACCAAGCAGGAATCCCTCAGACCGGATAATGTGACGGACTGGGAAACACTGGAACAAGCAGCAGGACTCTGGATTATCATGGATCTGGTTTTAAAGCACAGTTTGTCCACAGACGGAGGGACAGACGGACAGATGGACTGGCTTTCTGTCCCGTCCGATGAAGTGAAGCGTGGGAACATGCAGCACAGCCAGACTGACCGATGGGAGGCGAATCTGAAATGTTTCTGCCTGAAGCAGCTGCATCTCTAAAGTCCTCAAAATGCTTCAATTTGGACCAATTTAGGAAAATTAAAACCATCAGTTGAGATCTGCAGATAATTTAACATTCTTGGTGTCCTGTGGTATTTATTGGAAGTTTAAATCTGGTGGCATTTTCCTAGAGATGGGCGATAAATCGACTTTATTGATTAATCAAAGTTTGGATTTTTGAAGATTTAATTTTTGAATACCATAGCATTGGATAGCATGATTTTCCAGAAAATGGCTGCTGGAAAAGATAAGTGTTTTGTTGTTGACTTACCATCCAGAAACCACTTGTCCTATTCTTGCTGGTTGTGCAGGAAGCCCCATTGATGCTTTTCAAAGATGTACGGTGTATAACTCTGCATCTGTTTGCAGCCTTTTTTCACGAGCGAATGCAAACGTTGATTTCGGGGGTCGTGGCCAGCATCAGCTTATTTGGATTTAAAATGACAGAGGCCCTAAAACATATGGAAAATTTCAATAGCTAAGAATGACTTTAAAATTTAATGTACATGTTTTGTGTATTCCATAGAAATATCCAAACCTGCATCACAGTCACCCGCAGCCTGGGCCTAACATTTTGTTAACAATTTACAGAAGAGATGATTGAAATAATTTATTTTTTAGAAATCAAAACTCAAAAAAATAGATTGAAATTGGATCTGGTATGAAAAATATTTTAGACTTTATTTTACATTCTCTGCGTTTAACGTGTAGAGCATCATATCAGGAGCTGCAGGTCGGCGGCTCCAGCGTTGGTTTTGATTGATGTGGTAATTCTGGTTCCGCCTCCGGGATGAAAACTGGACAAAGATGGAGGCAAGCAGGAGATGAAAGCAAAATGATGCAGCAGGTAGTTTAGTTTTTCTCTTATTGGCACTTTGTTTAAAAATGCTTCTCGTAATAAAACCTGAACATCCACCCAGAAAAGCGAAGATATTCAGGTAGATAAATCAGACTGGAGAAAATCCAGCCTCAGAGGAGGGAAACAAAATCTGTTCGGACACCAGATGTAGAGGAAGGTTCCAGCCAACTGGGTTTGAATGCAGCTCATATTTGCATGAGATTTGTATCTGTTTGTTGATGTCGGGCGTCGCTTTCAAATGGGATTTATTAAACCATTAACCCCTTCCATCCCAGAGAGAGAGAGAGACAAAGCCTCACTGGCAACAAAGCCAAAGTTTTCCCAGCCTGCGGTTAGTTTGGTTCCTTCTTCGATCCAGGAAAGAGAGGAAGGAGTGAAGGACGAGAGTGGAAAGAGAGGAAGAGGACGAGACAGCAGCAGCAGGAGGAAGAGGAGGAAGAGGAGGAAGAGGAGGAGTGTGGTGTAGGCAGAGCCGTTTCTGGCTGCCATGTTGCTGGCAGGAGAAACACTTCAGCCTGGCTGCAGAAAAATTCACTTTTCCTTCTGGTCTGAAGCTTGTTGCTCAGAAACAAGCGTAGATCTCAGAGAGGAAAAACAGAAAAAGGATGTTTAGTTTGACTTCTTCAGTGATTTTACTCTTTAAACACGTATTTTAAATATTCATCCAGAGTGCTTCTTAAGATGGTGCGTTTTTTTCTTTTTATTGCATCTGGTTCAAAAACTGGATGTTTTCCCCTCGACTTGCCTGATCCAAGTCTTGCTATCCAAATACAGTCAAAGAATCAACAGATCTCTGGTAGCAGTCCATGTTGCAACAACAGTGAGGCGGCCTCTGACTGAAGACTTTAGCTTTTGCAGTCTTATGACCATAATGACATGCTAACAGCTAAACTTTGAGATAGCAAAGCTGATATTCCACAGTAACTCGTGCTGAATGAACCCATCAGTTGTTAGCTAGCACTGCTAATCCTCCTCATTTGTTTTTGCCGTTTCTCTTTAAACCTGTCTGGCCGAATGATGAGAAAGCTGAGCAGCGAGTCGCTGAAGTGGAGGATAAGATGCGGATAACACCGGTTGGCTCCTTTTTTGGGCTTGATGCAGTCGCCCGTCATGCTGGATGAAAGATGGTTTGAACTTCCTCCTCCTCTCTCTTCTCGCCTCCTCTGGGCTTTGGGGTCGTAGTTCAGGTATTATTTGAGCCTTTGAGATGCTAATCAGCTGCTCCCAGATCTAAAAACATCAGATCCAAAGTGAAATGTAAATGGACTAGTTGATAAACAAAATCGTTTTCATGCTTCTTTCCAAATCTGAAATAGTCCTAAAATATGTATTTAATTAATATATATAAATACAATATATTATGCTATTTATATATTTTTCTCTCCACTCTGGGTTTACAATACAGAGATTTGATAAATGCAGTGTTTGGGAAAAGCTTTTAAATCAACTTGTTGTTGTAGAATCAGCTGCATTGCTGGTTTTTTCGTTTTTTTTTTGTTTTTTAGCTCATAAACAGATGCAAAAACATCTGGTCTGTTGACCAGTCATGGCTTCCACTGCTAACTGCTGCAGAAACCTGAGAACACCGATGCATGGTGATTATTTAAAAATGTTGAGGCGTTTCAGTGTGATCACTTTCACACAGTAAACCTGATTAGTGCTTTCATACTGTGGATCTAGAAAGTGTTCACACTGCCTGTTAAATAAGGTTTTTGTGATTTAAGGGGAAACATAACAAAGGTGCGTTGGGCTGAAATAAACCATGTTTTGAGCCTCTTTACTCCCGTTTCAGCTTTCTGGTTGTTTCTGTGGGAATCCATCTGTCTGAGGACGTCTTGAAATTATAAAACTACATTTGCTTAATGGAAACACGGCAATTTCAAAAAGTCTTGTCTTTATTCCTAAAAATTTTATTTATGAAATCGTACAGGACTTCACATAAAAAGGGAAAATAATTTTATAATTTGTTCTTTGTGTCACGCTGAGGAGCTTTTTCTCTTTAATTTGTCTGCAAGGATGTTTTATTTCTCTATTTGTCCTCAGATTCAGGCATGAATCACAGTTTTTATCACAGAAATAAATTTAAAAAAGACATCTAGGCTGTAAAAAACTGAAGAAAAAAAGTTGCACCTGTTTGGCAAACAGGAGACGCTCCACCAGCTGCTCTCTGTCAGCTTTACTGGTTTTTAGCCTCATTTCAGAACTGGAAACGGAGCTGGTTTGTGGCCCAGAAACTGGTTGCATCAAAGAAAATGAAGGGATGGCCGGATTGAGAAAGGAAGTGGAAAAAGGTGGAGCGATGAGTAACGGAGTGAGGAAGAGGATGACGATGAAGTGAGCTCAGCTCGGAGCTGCGTGGTTTCTGCTGGCAGAGGTGGGAAGAATGACAAGTATGTGGGACTTTTTCCAGAGCTGTGGTTTATTCAAACACCCCGAAGTGGCGGCGCAGAGCAAAACCAGAGCATGAGAAAAAAAAAATAAATGAAACAGCATTTCTATACATCCTCGTATGTCGATGACATACAGGAGGGCTTGATTTATTTTCCCTCTGCGTTGCGCCGTATCTTAGACACACACATGTCAGGACAGGGCGGAGGGCGGAGGGGTCACGGCTGCAGCCATTGTTGTTCTTGCCCACAGACTTCCTGTTCCAGGCAGCTGTGACGCCCAACGCCACCATCCAGGGACAAAAACACACAAAAGCTGCTGGTTCACGCGCCATCCTGCACACACTCATACCTGTGGAGCTTTTTACCCCAAACCTGGCAGGAAGGCTGCAGCTGTGTTTTATTTAAGCCAGATGAGCCGAGGTGTGAACTGATTATGACCCTCTGTGGAGAATCAAAAACACTCAACAACTTCCAGAGCATCTGCACACGGCCGGCCCAAGGCATAATGCGAGTTAAGTGGCTGCTTAACGGCCCCCACACCACCAGGGGGCCCCCAAGAGCACCGAGCTAGCATGATTAAAATTTAGATATGTTTAAAATATTAAATAATAGCTAAATGCTATCATGCTATGGAAAAACAATAGCATAATAGCATTGATTTTATAGTTAAATAATATTAATATTGTCCTGTTTTCTGCTTATCCATCCATCCATCCATTTTCCGTCACCCTTCTCCCTAACGGGGTCGGGAGTTGCTGGTGCCTCTCCAGCTGCGTTCCGGGCGACAGGCGGGGTCACCCTGGACAGGTCGCCAGTCTGTCGCGTTTTCTGCTTATGTTTAAGCAAAAATACAAAATCTTACCAAGGTTTTCTGATCTCGTTCTATATCTTTGCCAACTCATAAAAACTTGTCAGCAAACATAGGGGCTTATTTTAAGTAAACAATTCTTTAATATTAATGAAAAAGTTCTTTTTGAATTCTGTTTATTTTCCCTCATTGAATCCACATTTTCAGAATCTGTAAATAAAAACCACCCAGAATAAATTTGATTATGATTTACAAAACTGGGATGAACAGAGAAGAACGCAATAAGTGGGTTAAGAGACAAATATTTCCACCGATTTCCTGTTAGGTTGTCTGTGTTTGTTAAGTGAGCAAAGAGTTCCTGAAAAAGTTTGAACTGTTTTAATGCAAAGAGAGCTGATGGTTATCAGCATCACTATTTTAGTTTTCCTTTATGGAAAAATTTGCAAATTGGTGGATTTTGGCGTCGCATTCCTCAGAAAAATGAGCGAATAATGAAGTGTGAATAGTCGGGGACCTGGCATATGACTTATGGGTTCATCTAGTTCAGATTCGATTAGTTTATGTCTAGACAATAAAATGGAATTAAAAAACAGTAAAACTAATTTTGGTTGGCTGCAAAGCCTGCACATCAACACCAGACTAGTTGGAACCAAAGCTGCATCTAAATGTTTGACTTTTACTGGGTAACGTTAATAGACTCTGATTTGCCTAAAGCATCTTAAAAATGCCGGTTCTGTCTTTTCTTATCTGTGTCTGCTGGGTGTCGTCTCTTCAGCTGCTCCTCATGGCTCCTGAAGCTTCACCACTTCGGCTTCAGAAACATCTGAAAAACGTCCTTATCCGCCTCATGTCAGAGAGAAGAGGAGGCTTTTTCTGCCATGTCTGTTTTAAAACATGGCAGAAACCTGCTGCCAAACTCGGCTGACCTGATGGCTTTTCCTCTCATACAAACGCAAAAGTAGATCTAGTTTTCTTTCTTCTTGCAAGATATTATATTTATGATTTGAAAACATGGAAAATGATCCCAGAACAATCTTTAGTTCTTAATATATCCATTACAGCTAAAAGTGCTTTCCTATGTTATGTTCCCTCATCAAAAACATACCTGGAGTTTTGCTTTGATTTTTTTCTCGCAAGTTTGAAAAAAATCCTTTAATCGCCATGGCAACCATTTAGCTGCGCAAAATGCCTTTGAGAGCAGCGCTGCCTCAGAGCTGCAGATTCAAAGCTAATGAGCTTCTACCTCAGAGAGCAGCTCCTCCAGACTAGCCAGCAGCAATTAGCAAACACCTGGTGAACTGCAGAGCTGCTAAGCTCATTTTAGGAGCTACTATCAGGGGAAATGCTGGTTAAAAAAATAAAAAAAACTTTGTTAGAGGGTTAATAAACGATCGATGTTGTGATGACTTCCTGAAGGCAGAGCTTTTAAAGAGACGTTACATTACAAAGTCAAATTTCTTTAAGTCATATTTGATATTACAGCATCTTTATAACAACTGAAGGTAACATAGTTACTTGATTGAGCTATAAAATGGCACCATGTGGCTGGAAGATACACAATACTTTCTCTTTAATTACATAATAAATAAATAAACCACAAAGTCTTTCATACCAAAAAGTAAACCAAATCATAATGAAGTAAAATCTGAAGTAATAATCAGTTTTCTCTGACTGGATTTCTCCTCGGTGTTCAGATATTTTTCTGCTGCATGCTTCATCTCATGTGTGGCTGTTTGGGGTTTGGCTGCTGCAGCGCCACAAATCACCACCATCTCTGTTTCGCCCGCTGCGGATTTGCTTTAAATGTCAGGATTTCAGCAGCTTTCGGACCCCCAATCCGTCCCATCACCGCAGCGGACCCCACTCTGAGGGAATTAGTCCCAGAACCAACCAGACCGAAGGAAAAACCCTGCTGTGGTGATACGGCGTTCCTGCTGGTCAGCCGGTTGACATAACTGGATGAAATTATGGATTTAGCGAATTATTGAGAATGAAAAGCTTAAGGGAATCCAGCAGAACAAGTTTGACATCAGATGTTGACTATTAATATTAATAACTGGAGCTGAAACAATTAATTGTGATAAATCAATATTTAAAATAATTCACTTAAAGTATAGACTCTAAAAAGGCTATTTGCTGAAAAGTAATGAAGCCAAAACTGTGCAATAAATATAAATTTAGCATTTAATATGAAAACTAAACTTTCTCTCTAAATATGTTCTATTGTTGACAACAAATGTTAAGTTATAAAATTATGTATATTATTTTGTATTTGCATCTTTTAATATATTTCTAATTTTGCATAGAAAAGCTGAAGAGGTTAAATAATATAAAATGCCAAATGTAATTGATTAATGTTCAGAATAATCAGTTGCCAAAATAATCATTAGTTGCAGCCTGACTAACAATAAAATCTTAAAATAGACACAAACCAATTAAAGATGTAATTTCCCAAAGAAGGTTTTGTCAGGTTGAGTTTGACATTTTGTGAGAAATGAAAATTATAGCTGCATCAAATTGAACAATTAGAATCTTAATTTTTCTCTTTTTATCCAAAAATATTTGTTTGTTTTGCTGCAGTTAACTAAGAATGAAGGATGTTTAATTTGACCTGGTTTTATTCTAATGGGTACTTTTCCTATTTAAAAGTGCTAAAGTGGCATCTCTCCTGGCTGTGGTCTGTTTTTGAGCTAACTGGTGTTTAGTTTATTTCCAGACATATTTCCAGACAAAACGTTCTGATTGGTGGAAAACGCTGCAACCAAGTCAGGAATGACTTTTCTTTCTATAATATTCTTTCTAAAAGTGATGCTTACCAATTTGTGGTCATTTCTGCAACATTTAACCATGAAAACAACCCAAGAAAATTATGAAAAATGTTGCAACATTGCAGTATTTTCTTGCTTGTTTTACCTTGAACAAGGCGGATGAGGTGCAGATTTGCTCATTAAGCGGCTGTAGGTGGAATATTTGTGGCAGGGAGACGTTCCTTTGTCTGGACGTATCTGGTTTCAGTTTTACTACAGCAGAGGAGACGAGTTGGCTGCTGCTGGGTGTTTCCCAGCCAGACCAGTGAAGTCTGGTTGCCTTTAGTGTCTGACGGCTGCTCCCATTGTCATCCCAACATGGCTCAGAGTCTTATCTGTATGTGTGTGTGAGTAATGTGACCAGACAGGCGACGTTCTGTGTGTGTGTACTTTATAAACGTCTGTGATGAAGTGCAGAATGAGTGTGTGTGTTTGTGTCGAGTCAACCTTTTCCAGCCAGCTACTCACTCATCCTGAAGTCTAATCCCTCTAATCCACCTCCCATCCCACTTTTTTCATTCCTCCTCCCTCGTTGTTCCAGTTCCCTTCCTGTCTCCCAGTACTCCCAGCACTTCCTCAGATCCAGTTGCTGCTAAATGCAGCTGCATATTGTTGTCATGCACACTAAACATTCGCTTCATTCCTGAACCTGTTTATGATATTTCTTTATTAAATTGTCAAATATTGGTTCAGTTAACTGTTTTGAGATTCGTTGACCTAAAGCAACAAAATATTTTTTGCATTATAATCTAATCTATTACAAAATAAAAGGTTGCATCAGTTTTGACAGGAATCCCTAAATTCTCTGAATATTTAAAACGATACATGTCTGATTTATTACTGAACTTTCTGTGGTTGATAAATCATCTGAACCTGATCGCAGTTCCTTGTGATCGGAATCAAATGGGAATTTCTGACGTTTCTCTTTTAAGGATCTAAAATATTTCCACACTGATGTCTGTCTTGTTTTATTCACTCCACTCTGTTGTTTTTATGAGGGACGATGGCAAAACTCGAAACTGCTACTGTGCAAGTTACTCAGCAAGTTGTTGCTAGGTAACCAAAGTCTGGGGAAACTTGAAGGTTGTTGCTAGGCAACCAAAGAGTGAGTGAGTTAGTAGATCCACTAACGTAGCTTAGTGGCTAAAGTCTTTCTTCTGCCTAAATCTCTGAGAATGCTGTGGATATCCAGTGCATATTCCACATGTTGAATGTTCTGTCAGATTATTGATTGCTATTGATAATGTATCTATTGCAATATCTAATTTATTGTCTGCATTTGGTACAAATGTTAAAGGAAACATGTCAATTTTAAATTAAGGGAACCTCGAGGAATTTAATCTGTTGTCTTTGTTCACTTAGATTTATAGTTGAGAAAATCTGAACTGTTTGGAAAAACTTGGGGAAAAAAGCGGAATGGTTGAAAAAAGAAAAATCAGGGGATATTTTTGGAGTTGCTTTCTGTCAGTTGATGTTTTTTCACGTTCCCGTCAGGCTGTGGAGCGTGAGCAGGTGGACGGCATCCAGCCGAAGCTGCAGCACGTCAACGCCGTTGGTCAAGGCCTGATCCAGAGCGCCGCCAAGCACACCGACACGCAGGCGCTGGAGCACGACCTGGAGACCACCAACCTGCGCTGGAACTCCCTCAACAAACGGGTACGAAAACCAACAAAAGAAAACAATAACCGAGTTAAACCCACGGAAAAAATATATTGTGGATAAAACTGTTTAAAATAATTTAATTAGTTAAAATAAGAAGCATTTAGGAGCCTTAAACTTACATTAAACAATCAAAGACTGTTACTTGATGCAATTTCAATTGATTTATTATTTTGGCAAACTCTTAGGAAATAAAAAATACAAAACTTAAATGTTTAAAATTTGATCCTAAAATGTAAATATCAGTTCAGCTATTTTTATACATCACATCCTTTCTCTCTCCTGTAACATTCATCATTCAAGTTAAAGTTATTAAAGTGAATAAACACAAAAATATCTGCCAGTCGCTCCAATGAAGCTCCTTCATATTTAAGTTTCTGTATATTTTTCACATTTGCACAAACGTTTATTTGCAAATTTTATTTTTTTACATTTTTTTTTCATTGGTATTGAAAATAAATGTTCATCATCCCTTGCATGTCTGTTTTGTTTGAATAATAAATGTTTTCATCTTTTCTTTTTTGGCCTCAGGTTGCAGAACGTATCGCCCAGCTGCAAGAGGCCCTGTTGCATTGTGGGAAGTTTCAGGACGCGCTGGAGCCGCTGCTCAGCTGGCTGAGCGACACGGAGGAGCTGGTAGCCAATCAGAGGCCTCCTTCTGCTGAATACCGCGTCGTGAAGGCTCAGATCCAGGAGCAAAAGGTAAAATACGTCAATTAATTTACAAAAAAATCTGCATTTTTATTACATTATATCTATTTTTCTGTATAGATCATTATAAAAACAGCAACGTCTGCCAGTCCAGACACACTTTTCCTTGTTTAGCCTCATATTTCCTGTGTTTGTGCTCATGTGAGCCAGTTAGAGATCAATCATGTTTGTTTTTCTCTGTGACGTAAAGAGTTTCGCCGTCCAGCTCAGAGAGCAAACAGAGAGAGCAGCTGCTGGAAGGAAAACGCACTCATGCTGTTTAAATACAGCAACGCTGGCGATTTAAAGCTCTGAGAATCTGTAGGAGATCTGCTTGTTTATGAGGACGAAGATATGAGCTGCACAACAAAAAATGTTTGAAAGGAAGATATTCATAGTATATTTGAAATAAGACAAACTTACAAGAAACATTTCAGCAGGATATGAGTTTATTTTAAGTCAATAATTGTTTAATATTGATTAAAAATATACTTTTGCTCCATTGGCAGATAAATTCACTTATGACAAGATATTTTTTCATCTTATAAATGAAATAGTTTTGTAAAACGGAAGTTTTAGTTTTTAGGTTTGATTTATTATTGGAAAAGAAACATTGACTCAGACATATTTAAGCTTCTGATAATCTCATCCATAAACCAAATTCATAGCAAATATGTTTCATTGTTGCCAAGTTTTATAGCATTTGGATCAAAGTTTAAGGAGCAGCTGCCAGTTGAGTGAGATCTGGTTCAGAGTCCTGTAGGAAGTTTCACCTCCTCAAAACAGATTTCAGGTTTAAAATGTTCGCACTTCCTGTCCTGCAGCTGCTGCAGCGATTGCTAGACGACCGCAGGCCGACCGTGGAGATGATCCGCGCGGAAGGCGCCAGGATCGCAGCCACGGCGGATTCTCAGGACCGGGAGAAGATCCAGGTCCAGCTGCAGAGTCTGACGGAGCGATGGTCGGACCTGCTGGACAAGGCCGGCGGCAGGTAAACCCCCCGCCGCACCGAGCAGATCCGGTTCCACCAGAACATTCGATCCGGTTCCACCAGAACATTCGATCCGGTTCCACCAGAACATTCGATCCGCTTGCTTTCAGTCACTCATCACTATGGAATCTTATTTAGTCCTGGGAAAGAGACGTCAGATATTTTCACATCAGCGTAAAGAATTAGTGAAATGATTGATAGGTTTGATTGTGATCAATCAAAGAATTGTCAACTGATTTAGTAACCGATTAATTAACTGGAGTATAAAGACTCAATAAAGGTCAATTACTGAAAGAACAACATTGAGAGCAGTAATTCAGCAAAAACTATATAAAAAGTATGATGCATATGAAAAAATAAAGTCTATTAGACACATTTTTCTATCTAATCATCAATAAAGCAGAAATTAATAAATCTGTAACTGATCAAACGTTATGCTGTCATATTTTAGGCAATAAAATATCCAACCTCCTACTTAAAAATGACAATAAATTAATATGCATCTTTTGATGTGTTTCTAAAATGGCATGAAAAAGACTTTAATAGTTAAACTAAAAATCTGCTGAATGTGCACATTTTTGATTGGATTAATCGATTAATCGTACAAGTAGCTGATAATAACAGCCCTGGATGCATGTCGACATCCTCATATCTCCTGCTTACATCCTGTTATGGAAAAATGTTTGGTTCTTGTGGTGTAAATGGAATTTATATTTGTGAAACCACATTAAAGAGCGTCATCATAAAACTGAATCTCATTTCACAATGACGCTTTGCACCATGTTGGAAAGCATGAAACATGATTAAACCGTCTTTTCTTCGTGCTCACAAACTCATACACAGGAGATAATAGTTCAGCTGTTAGCAAAACTGATTTGTTTCTGACAAATCCATTCAGAAGAAGCTTTAGATACACTTGTATCTAATAAAAACTTCATCAATATTTAATAACATGGGCTTACATGACAAGAAATAAGCCTGCAAAAGCAATAAAATATGAATAAAACTCCCAATTTCGTGTCCCGTCTCAGGCAGCGGCAGCTGGAGGAGCTGCAGGTTTTAGCTCTGCAGTTCCACGAAGCGCTGGAGCCGCTGGGAGAGTGGCTGAGCGCCACCGAGAGACGCCTGAGCTCCGCCGAGCCCATGGGAACCCAAACCGCCAAGATCACCCAGCAGATCGTCAAGCACAAGGTACCGTCTGCCGACAGATCCGGCGCCGGTTCAGAACCTGAAGACAAGAGACGTAGGGAGAGGAACCAACAAACGGTCATGTTGCTTGATTCAGTGTTCGCTCTCTGAGTGTTACAGCAGTTTTGTTTTATTTCTTCTGATTTCTCTCAATTTCCACGTCAGATTTTTAAAATGTTAGATTCTGTTACAAAATCACAAAATAATCCAACATTAGAGAATTAAAAATAAATAAATTCACTCCATGCAAACTGTAAATTAAAAACAAATTCATGCACATATCAATATAAATTTATTAAAAACAAGTAAAAACATGTAACATATCTCAAAGATACATCAGCTTTTTGTTGCTCATTCTTTTGAACAAACTGCTATTCATAAAGGACAGATGGGCTACGGCCCCCATGCCACCCCCTTCTTGGTGCGCCACTGCTTTGTGGCGTTCCTAAAAACACAATACCTTTGTGCAAAAAGAACTTGAAAAGGATAAATCAAAACACACACATCCAACATCCATGTTATTTTAGTTTATCATCTTTTAATGTTTGTGTTCTTATTTATAATTTCTCATCTGCATGCTCTTATTTTGTGTTTTCATCCATCTGTTTTCTGTTGTTTTTATTTTCCTTTCTCATTTCTCTTCATAAAACACACACACTCACACACACACTTCCCAGGCGGTCCAGGAGGACGTTTCCTCCAGAGAGGTTGAGGTTGACCACCTCGAGTCCCTCAGCCAGTCTCTGTCCCCGCTCAGCTGCGCGGCCGATCGCGATTGGCTGCGTGAGCGCGTGGGGGCGGTGCGCTCGGGTCACTCGGAGCTCGCCGATTGGTGCGCCGGGCGGGCGGCGCTGCTGGATCAGGCGCTGGCCAACGCGCAGCTGTTTGGTGAGGAGGAGGTGGAGGTGCTGAACTGGCTGGCGGAGGTGGCTCAGAGACTGAGTCAGGTCTCGGTGCAGAGCTACCAGCCCCAGCTGCTGGCCGAGCAGCACAAACACACACTGGTACGGCACTGGAAAAGTATTTTTGGCCCATACAAATACCCTAATGCACTTGAAATATGACAAAACTAACCGACTAATTTCTGCTCTTTAATACTGATGAAAAAGTTTTTTAAAAAAGTGAAATAATTTGCATTTGGAACAAGACATTTTAAGCTAAAGTTTATTTACAGAATGAATTAGGTTAATATTACTGAGCATGTTGGTGTAATCCAACATAATGATAGCATTTAAGCTAATGTTAGCTGTTTAGCTTTTTGTCAAAAGCTAAATTTGACTTGTTACTGGCTTACATTTTAGTTTCGACATAATAACAGTAGCATTTGAGCTAGCATGAGCTTTTTAGCTCATTTTGACCTAAAAACTTCGGAAATGTCTTGTTCAACTGTCAGATTATTTCACCTTTTCATCAATATTAAGGAGTTATTGGCTTCTATATTGAACTATAAAGTTAATCTTAGTCTGATTTTATTTCCAGTGCACTAATATTTTTGAACTAGAAGCTAAACCAAAACGACTTTCTAAGATTTTATGTTTGAAGTGAAGGAAATAAAAAGCAGCTTTTGTGTTGTTTTTTTTTATTTTTTAGAGAAACAGCAGAAATATAAAACATAAATGAAGCCGTTTTGTTTTTTTACTTCAGGCTCTTAATGAAGAAATCCTGAGCAGGAAGAAAACTGTGGACCAGGCCATTAAAAACGGACAAGCTTTACTGAAGCAGACCACAGGTGAGCCACAGGATTCAGACGGATTCTGAAAATCCTGGACAAGGCTTGAATTTTAAGTTCGCATTTTCTAGGTTTGGAAAGTGCTTGATTTCTGTGTGATGTCCTTGAAAGTAATATTAATATTTTAGTTTGACTTGTCCCTGTAAAATATAAGTAGAAGGTAAAATATCAGCATCAGACATCAGCAACAATAATACATGTCAGGAAATTGTGAATTGAAACCGACTTTTAGTTCATTTGTATTGTTTTTATATAATTGTGGAAAACTTTCCTTGAAAACTCTTGAAAAGTGCTTGAATTTCACTGGTTGCGTGACGGGATGCTCTGCGGTTCCTCCCAGGTGAGGAAGTGCTGCTGATCCAGGAGAAGCTGGACGGGATCAAGTCCCGTTACGCCGAGATGACGGCCGGCAGCAGCAAGGCGCTCCGCACGCTGGAGCAGGCCCTGCAGCTGTCCACGCGCTTCGCCGCGGCCCACGACGACCTCAACCAATGGCTGGACGGCGTGGAGGCGGAGCTTAGCAACGTGGAGCCTGACGCCTCACCTGCCTACCAGGAGAGACAGAAGGTGGGGGGTTGTGTTGTTTGCTTTTAGTGAAACAAACAACACATGAGACTCTCTAAGGAAAACAGGGTCTTCAGTCAGAGGCTTCTTCTAATTCACTGTGTTACAGACTGCTACAGGAAATCTTTCCTGCCATCACCATCTACAATAACTCTGAGTAATTTGGATTAACATGTGTTACACCATTTAGTTTTCCTTTGGGATTAATGAATATTTTTTAATTTGAAAGTTTGTTCTCGGTGTTCAGCTGTAAACGTTTATTTTTAAAGCCGATTTCAGACTTTATTTAGGGTCAGTTAAACACGTTTAGTCACAGTTTTAAAAGTCATTCATATCTGCTTTAATGAGTCGCTGCTTTCTGTCTGTAACGGCTCCAGCATCAGCCCACCCACAGCTGAGTTTCCATAGAAATGCTCTTCATTCTTGGACCTCGGCAACATTTTTGAAAGGATTTCTGTTGATGTAATCTGTTTCCTGTCTCCAGGCTTTGCCAGTTTGAGACGATATTTTCATGATGTGACATTTAAAATGTTTTTAAAAAGATAAACGAGACACGTTCAGTTTCATGTTTGTATTTTTGGGATTTTTTGCTGCAGGAGCTGAAGAAAGTGTCGGCTGAGAAGCGCCTGGTTCTGGACACGGTGAACGAGGTCGGCAACGCACTGCTGGATCTGGTGCCGTGGCGCGCCCGCGAGGGCCTGGACCGGCTCGTCGCCGACGCCAACCAGCGGTACCGACACGCCGACGAAACCATCACTCAGCGTGTGCAGCTGGTGCAAGCTGCCATCCAGAGGTCGCAGCAGGTACTGCAGGAAGCATCCAGTTATTGAGAAATCTGTTTTGGTTTTTTAATCGCTGTGAGTTATGGATGCAATTAAATTTAGTTCCATCCAGAGTAGGGAAGACTGTTGGAGTAATAACTCTCTACCCTGAGTGTAATTTTTGGGTAATCCTCCGTCCTCTGACTTCATTAATCGATACCTGAACTCTCTGGCTCAGTACGAGGAGGCGGTGGACGCAGAGCTGGCCTGGGTCGGGGAGACGGAGAGGAAGTTGGCGTCTCTGGGCCCGCTGAGTCTGGAGCCGGACGTGACCGTGGCTCAGCTGCAGGTGCAGAGGGCCTTCAACATCGACATCATCCGGCACAAAGACACCGTGGACCAACTGCTCAGCGTCCGAGACGAAGTGCTGGAAGCCTGCAGCGACGCCCAGAAGGACGCTCTGATGGTACGTCGCCAGCCTCTCATTATACAGATAAGCATAATGATTAGCTCCATGTTAATTATGGAGCTTATTAAATCAATTGTCTGAATATTCTATTAAAACATTATTATTATGCCATTATTATGTTGAAATTGGTCTCAAAATTACTTTATTATTGTTTATTGCTATAATTTCTGTCATCGTCCAGCAGCATTTGCTATGGCAGCAAACAGAGATGAGGATTATCTGTGATAAATGAACAGAGTGTGATGTAAAGCGTTGACTCCTCCCTCAGGTGAAGACGGATTCTCTGAGCTCGCGTTACGACACGGTGAGCCAGAGCCACAGCGAGCGCTTCTCGGCTCTGGAGCAGGCTCAGGTTCTGGTGGCTCGGTTCTGGGAGACCTATGAGGAGCTGGAGCCGTGGCTGGGCGAGACCGAAGCCCTCATCACTCAGCTTCCGCCTCCGGCGATCGACACAGACGCTCTACGGCTGCAGCAGGACCAGATGAGGGTAGGACAATTTCAAAACAATGAAGAAACATGTCATTTATTTTTCCAGTTACTAAAAAGAAGACATTAGTTAAACGGTATTGACAATGTTTTGCTCTATTTCTGACTCAAAGCTCTTTACTGCCCCCTTGTGGTTAAATAAGGAAAACACAAATAACTTCTTTGAGACGAGGTTTTTAAAGCATATATCGTTCTTGTTGGGTACAAAGTCTGAGTCGTCTCAATGTTTTAATTGTGTTGTCTAATTTGCATAGTTTCATTTTGCTGGATTTAATTCTGCAGGTCGGATTTTATTCTCACTTTGAAGGATTTTTCTCTGCAGCTGCTCAGGGAGTCGATCGCAGAGCACAAACCTCACATCGACAAGCTGCTGAAGATCGGGCCGCAGCTGGCCGAGCTCAGCCTGCAGGAGGGGGCGACGGTGACGCAGCGCTACACCGAGGCGGAGAGGCGCTACCTGGCCATCAAAGAGGAGGTCAAAGGTCGCGCCGGAGCGCTGGACGAGGCAGTGTCCCAGTCTGCACAGGTACGAATATACCCGTCCTTCAGCTGAAGGATTCCCTCATGTCTCCATTTACTAAAAATAAACGTGAGTTAAAGGACATCGTTACTAAACAGCATGAAGTTTCTGGTCGTTTTTAAATGTTTTTGTGGTTTTTCTAGAAACTAACGAGGATTTATTGCATTGTGTTTATAAGGAAGGAGGTCATGGAAACTCCAACATAAACTTTCCTCTCTAATAAAAATGCTAACAAAAACTGACAAAGGATTCATTCACAGTCTGGAAACTAAAACGCTGCATTCAGTGATTCCCAGATCTGGAGAAAACAGAAACGTTTTTTAAAATTATTCAGTGTATTTGAAAACTTTACTCCATTCATCCATCCATCCATCCATCCATCATCCATCCATCCATCCATCCATCCATCCATCATCCATCCATCCATCCATCCATCCATCCATCCATCCATTCATCATCCATTTATCCATCCACTTTCTTTTGTTTTTGCAGGTTGAAAATTGACTGTAAAAACTGTTAAATATGTAGAAATCCTGTAAAACTTTTAATCTGTAATTTTCTCAGGAAACTACAAAATACGGCACAATTTTACTTTTGTTATCTGACACAGATATTTAATTTCCTTATAAGCTTATTTATTTATAGAAACATCATTTTGTTTTTATCTGGACTCATCCACAGGTCCTGTGGTAATCTGTGCTATAGTAGCTCGTTTAGCTAGCAGCCAATGGTTTATGGCTGTTTTTGCATCATTTCTAATGAAGCTCCAGGCTAATTTCTCATCTCATGAGGCATCATCGTATCCGCGCTGTTGCTGCTGTTTGTTCTGCAACTGAAAGCATGACTGACTGAACTCACCGTGTTGTTTCTCCACCCTCCACCCCTCCTTTAAACCACTCCATGTCTCCTCCACCCACACTTTTCCCTCCATCTTTGTCTCCTCCCTCCTCTCCACATTCATCCTTCTCACCCTAATCCACCCTAATCCCACCCGCCCCTCGTTCATTGTGGGATTTTGCTGTGTGTGTTGTTGCCCCTCACCTCCATTTTCTCCATGGTCACTGCTCACTGCAATCACCCAGCTGGTAGAGGTAAGACATCCAGCCTCCACTCGGATAGAAAGTAGCTCCAATCTGCTCAGTTCAGCTCTGTGACGCTGAAACAGAAACTAAAACTAAATCTTCCTAAAGTACAGGAATGTCTGAAAAATAAGAATGTTTTAGAAGTTCAATATTTTCTGTCCTTCATTTCAGAAAGCGAAACTCAAACATTATTTAGATTTTAGAGCTCAAACAATTTATTGCAATTAATTGATTAGTAAAAATAATCATTAACTAAGTTATTAATTGATGAATCGGTACCTTGAGTAACAGACTCCAAACAATAACATTTACTGTAAAAGCAATATATTCAGAACTGTAATAAAGTTTTATCTTCACCTGGTTCAAATGATATAAAACAAAAATCTCCTTTTTCTTTATTACTCTGTTTATCTATAAGTTGGTCATCAGATCAGCTCTACGGTGTATAGAACGACTTTCACATATTGATGATTGAAATATTGTTCTTAGCTGCAGATGCTACCAATGATCAATAGTTTTCTAATTGAATGCAACTTTTCTGCAAACAGGTTTATTTCATTCAAAAAAGTAACTGAATTGTTTTAGTTTTATGTGTTTTATTAAAAAGGCTTTAATGAAGTTTCATCAGATTATAGTTTTAAAACCCAATAATTGATTAATCTTAACTGATAACTGTTTCATTTCTGCAGTGAGGAAAAAAATATGAAACTTTTTCACAACATAAAATTTGTTTCGATGTTCCTGTACTTCATTGTTTTTCCAATCGGTCTTTTTGTAGCAGAAATGTTTTCCTGAGTTTTACTTTGTAATGATGTATTTTTCTTTCATTCCTGAAAAAAAGAAGACTTAATGGTTTGTTTTGTGTAAAATATTCCCTCCAATCTGTTTAGTCCCTTTCCTGTTCTGTAGAGTTTAGCTTTGAAATGTTCAAAGTGACATTTTGAGATATTTTCATTTAAAGGAACAGTGATTCCCAACCTCTTGCTTTAGCTGCACAGGTATTGTTAAAAATCCACTTTCTGAATAAATAATGATGGAAAATCAAACATTTTAACTGCAAAGCAGCATCTTAAAGAGTTTGAATTAAATTAATATTCTGTGCAAAAATGTTGTCAAAGTGAGAAAAACTATCAGATTTCCACATTTCAGTTCAGGAATATTACATGTGTGAACATCAAAGCATCAGTATTTCTGCCTCCATTTAACTTAACCTTCTAAAATAAATATAAAAAAACTATATATGCATATTTATTTGAAGTAAATCTGTTGATTTCTATTCTTATATAGTTATATTGAAAATGTAATAAAAAATAAGGATAAAAGAAAAATCAATTCAAATGTTCTAATTTAAAAATAAATACATTTTAGAAAATTTCTTCTTTGAGAGCAAAGTAGAACCAAAATTCCTTGTTTGTGTTCAAAAACTGACAAAACTTTGGGAATCACTGTTTCCTTAATGATCCTCCTGCATTCATATCAGGATTTCATCATGTCGCTCAGACTCCAATCCTCGTTTCTCCCCTCAGTTCCACGACAAGATGGATCCTCTGCTGGAGACTCTGGAGGCGGCGGTGCAGCGGCTCCGGCAGCCTCCGCCGGTCGCCGCCGAGGTGGAGAAGATCCGGGAGCAGCTGGCGGAGCACCGCGCTCAGGGGCTGGAGCTGGACAAGCTGCTGCCCAGCTTCTCCGCGCTCTGCTCCCGCGGGGAGGAGCTCATCAGCCGGGCGGCGCATGACGACCCGGCGGCTCAGGGTGAGACGCCGCGGTGCATCTCTCCGGCTTCACATGAAGCTCAGGAAGTTAGCGCTGAAACGATTCATCGTGAATAATCGACTAATATAGTCCACTAAGTTAGAAATCGATTGATCATTAATCAAAAAAAGACAATTTACTGCAGTAATTAAGGCAAAACTGTACAAAAAAATCTACATGTGAAAAACTGTCTTTGTAAATACGTTCTACCCAAAACTTCTAAAATGAACAAAGTGAAGTTTTTAGCTTCACTTTGTTCAAATTAGCAACTTGGCTAATAGAGCAGATCAGATACTATGCTGAGTAATAACAAGTGGTTCAGTGAGAAATATCTATTATATTCCATTTTTATCCATTTAGTCATCAGAATAATCGCTAGTTGCAGCCCTAGAAGAAGTAAAACTTGTCTTCTTCCGTCCCGCAGCCGTTCGCTCCCGGCTGCTGCGTTTGCGCTCCCTTTGGGACGAGATCCGGCAGCGAGCCGAGGAGAAAGAGAGCAAGCTGAACGATGTCCTGGACATGGCCGGGAAGTTCTGGGCCGACGTGGCGGCTCTACTGAGCACGCTCAGAGACTCCCAGGACATCGTGAGGGAGCTGGAGGACCCCGGGGTGGACCCGTCGCTCATCAAGCAGCAGATCGAAGCAGCTGAGGTTCAGAGGACGATCCCAGACTTTCTGCCGAGTCGCACTTTAGTTGTCGAAGCTTAAATTCCTCGTTGTGTTTTCCAGGCCATCAAGGCGGAGACGGACGGCCTGAGGGAAGAGCTGGAGTTCGTCCGGACGCTCGGGGCTGACCTCATCTTCGCCTGCGGAGAAACGGAGAAACCTGAAGTCAAGAAAACCATCGATGAGGTGAGAAAACCGGGAAGAAAATATCATCGTCCTCATTTCACCCTGACCAATCAGAAGCTGTCAGGTTGTGATTTAAACAGAAAAATTCAAATATCTTGATTAGGAAAAGAAAAATTAACAATTTAATTGAAAGAAAAAACAATAATGATTGAAAAAGAACTTAACATTTCAAAAAGATTAACAGTATAAATAATAATAGAAATGGATTAAAAATACTAAAATAAATTATTAAATCAATTTTTTAAAATAATGTTGGTGTTACAGAAAAATTAGGATATTTTGATTATGAGAGAAAAATTTCAGTTCTGGTGAAACTTCATTTTTAAAATAAATTTCTGTCAGAAATATTCTTGAGAATGTGAATTGTCATCGATAATCTGCAGTTATAGATCCTTCACCTCATTATTTATTGCATCCCATCATCTGGCAGCTCGGTGTGTCTGGTTGCCCTTTGGTGTCGGTTCAGATCCACAAACCAGACAGAACATTTTCAGATTGATTCTCCATCCTGTCTCCTGCCAGATGAATGCCGCCTGGGAGAGTCTGAACCGAACATGGAGGGAGAGGATGGAGCGGCTGGAGGAGGCCATGACCGCCTCGGTTCAGTACCAGGACGCCCTGCAGGTCCGCTCAGGGTCGCTATGGTTACGCTGCAGCGCTCAGGTTCAGAGCTTATGTTTCACTACATTTCTCTGTGTTTGCAGTCCATGTTCGACTACCTGGACAACGCCGTGATCAAGCTGTGCGACATGTCGACCGTAGGAACCGACCTGGGAACCGTCAAACAGCAGATAGAGGAGCTCAAGGTTCGTACAGCCTCCTCCTGATCAGAACCGCAAACGGTCTGCGTCGTCAATCTGACCCGGTTGTTTATGGGTTCCCGCCCTGAGCAGCAATACAAGGTGGACGTCTACCAGCAGCAGATCGACATGGAGAAGCTCTGCCACCAGGGGGAGCTGCTGCTGAAGAAAGTGTCGGACCAGACCGACCGGGACATGATCCAGGAGCCGCTGACAGAACTGCGACACCTCTGGGAGAATCTGGGAGATAAGATCACCCAAAGACAGGTAACAACGTTTGATGGATTTATGGTAACAGATAAGGCAGCAAATAGCGATTATTGTAGTAATCAGTTAAACTATCGCTTATGCTGACGATTAATCAGATGAAAAAATGTCAGTTTCTACAGATTCTGCAGGAAATAAAGGCTTCAAATATTTAATTCTGTATGATGAATCTGTCAGGGCTGCTACTTACAGCTGTTTTAATCAATTAAATTATTTAGGCAATTAATCGATTATTTGAATTTTCTGCAGATATTTTATCTAATCAATTAAAATACAATATTAAAAATATATTAAAAATTTGAATCAATCAATAAATTTCTTATGCATTATTTTTGTCTAAAATGCAATAACTGATTTCCTTTAGAGAACGTTTGATCATTTAAAACAAAAGATGCATCCGCAGCTAAAAATCAATCAATCAATCAATACATTGTAGTGCTGATCTGGTGACTTTCTGATGGTGATGAAGCTAAAACTGTTCTGGATGGAACAGATTTACAGACAGTTTGTTTGTAATCCTAAATGCAAAATGTGTAAATAGTTTAACAGTTTTAACTTAATTACTATAATTACAAGGCTTAATGATTGATTGCTAAGGTAGTTGACAATGACTTCAAATATTGATGAATCAGATTAATCGTTTCAGCCCTGGGAAGAAGTTAATTTATAATATTTTTTCCCCGCAGCACAAGCTGGAGGCAGCGCTGCTGGCTCTCGGTCAGTTCCAGCACGCGCTCTCTGAGCTGCAGGCCTGGCTGAGCCACACACACACCACTCTGGACACGCAGCGGCCCGTCAGCTCCGACCCCAAGGCCATCGAGATCGAGCTGGCGAAACACCACGTACGTCTGCAAACTGCGATGTCTTTAAAGGGACCTGCTATTCAAAACTCTCACATCTGGATTTACAGAGAAATGAGAACTGAAACCTCATCATACAAGAATGATTGAATTTTCTTACAGCGTATCCTGACCTGTCACCTTTAAACTTCTGAAAGGTTACCGATTCAGATGATTAATGTTTAAATCTCCGTGTAACCCAGGTTTTACGTAACGACGTGCTGTCCCATCATGCCACGGTGGAGACGGTGAACAGCGCCGCCGCCGAGCTGCTGGAGTCCTCTCCGGGCGACGAGGCCAGCCACCTGCGGGATCAGCTGGACCAGCTCAACCGCAGCTGGGAGAGTCTGCTGCTAAAAACCCAGGAGCGGCAGAAGCTCCTGGAGGCCGCCCTGCAGCAGGTACAGGCCACGTCCAGTGGAATCACTCTGAGGAGCGCGGACGGGAATAACCCAGACCTCCCCCTCTCCAAACCGTCGCTTTGCAGGCTGAAGGTTTCCATGGTGAGCTGGAGGAGTTCCTGCAGTGGTTGAGGCGGACGGAGAGCCAGCTGTCTGCGGCCAAGCCGACCGGCGGCCTCCCAGAAACAGCCAGAGAGCAGCTGCAGCAGCACCTGGTAAAGCAGAGTCGGATTTCACACGGATGGAAATTCATATCACTGAAACGTTTTGTCTTTTTTCAAGATATTTGCAGTAGAAACCAGAAATACTTGGTGAGATTAAGTTTGTCTGCAGTGCCGGTGACCCAGGACCGGGAAATGTTGGTGTTCTGTTGCTAGTTGCTTAAGGACTTTATAAGGTTTTTATTCTCCATTTTGAGGTCGGTGTCTGCACAGAGATACTTTCCATATGGTCCAAATCAAACTTTAATGAGCCTCATTGTTCCAAACGGATCAGTGTCCAGAAACGGCATCGCTCACCTGAGGCAGGTGATCATCTCATTCGTGTCGTCTACAGGAGCTACAGGCTCAGCTGAACCAGCGGGCAGAACAGTACCACCACCTGCTGGATCAGGGAGAGTCCATGCTGCTGGCCCGAGGAGGAGAGGAAGCCGGACCCGGAACCACCCAGACCCAGCAGAACCTGGCCATGCTACAGAACAAGTGGGCCAGCCTCAACACCAAGATGGACGACCGCAGGGTGAGTCTGAAGATTCAGCAGCTTTCATTTGGATTGTTGTTTCCGTTTCTGGTTGGTTTTGACTTTAAGCTTTAAAAAAACCTTGCAGGGGAAGCTGGAGGAAGCCGTTTCCTTGGCAACAGGTTTCCAGACGTCCCTCCAGGACACCATGAACTGGCTGACGCAGGCCGAGCAGACCCTGAACATGGCCCAGCCGCCCAGCCTCATTCTGGACACGGTCCTCTTCCAGATCGATGAGCACAAGGTGAGCTGCACTGGACACAAATACTAGTGATCAAATGGGTTTGGTTGGTACGGAAGACTGAACATGCCCAGATCAGCCATGTGTATATGCAACATAATCATTTTATTGTGCATTATTTATTATTTTTGCACTATTACCCCTTTTTTAGGATCCTCTGTATATTTTGAATGTTTTCCTCTGATAGATATCGGCTGCATTTCTCTATTGTTCGTCATGAGGTTGCCCCACATTACGAATACTTTAGAAAATATTAATTATATGTGTCTTTTGCAGTCATATTTAATCAAGACTCTTTGTGGCCAATGTGCAGAGTTTAAAATTGCAACTTTTAAATCTTGCCCTCATAATTTGACTTCAAAACTCTTAATTTCGACTTTATCAGGGTGTGAGTGTCGGTGCCTGACTTTAGATCAGTGAGAATTGCAGAAATTGCTAACATCTTAGTTAGCGCTGTTAGCATTCATGGTTAGTTCTAGCCATTAGCTTTTTTTGGTTTGTGGAAATAAAAACTTATAGAACCTTTGAGATTGTATGTCCTGAACTTTGGCAGATATTTTGGTTATAATGTCATAAACTTGGTTTTAGACTCAGAGTTTATTTCAGGTTCTTTGTGTCCGTCCAGGTGTTTGTGAACGAGGTGAACACCCACAGAGAGCAGGTCCTGGCTCTGGAGAAAGCAGGCTCTCAGCTTCGCTTCGCCAGTCTGAAGCAGGATGTGGTTCTGATCAAGAATCTGCTGCTCAGCGTCCAGGCCCGCTGGGACAAGCTGGTCCAGAGGTCCCTGGACCGGGGCCGACACCTCGACGAGGCCCGCAAACGAGCCAAGCAGGTAGCTTACCGACCCACGCAGCAAAACGGAAAAACATATGGAGGAACCATTTCTAAACAAAATCATTTTGTAACTTGAAATATGTGTTTAGGCTAATTCTGTTTCAGTTTATAGGTTTTAGTTTGATTCTGTTTTAGTTTAAAGGTTTTAGTTTGATTCTGTTTTAGTTTAAAGGTTTTAGTTTGATTCTTTTTAGTTTAAAGGTTTTAGTTTGATTCTGTTTTAGTTTAAATTTCAGCATTAGAGATTAAATCCGAACTCTGCTCTCAGTTTCACGAGGCCTGGAGGAAGCTGACCGACTGGCTGGAGGAAGCCGAGAAAAGACTCGACTCGGAGGTGGAAATCTCCAACGAGCCGGACAAGATCAAAGTTCAGCTGACCAAACACAAGGTACCACAGAGAGAAACCCGATCCAAACCCGTTTCAGCTCCAGATCTCTGCTCACCATGAAATCTGCTTTTCTCCCTCAATCAGGAGTTTCAGAAAGCGCTGGGCTCCAAGCAGCCGGTTTACGACACCACGGTGAGGTCAGGGAAGGCCATGAGGGACAAAGCTCAGCTGCCTGCTGACCAGCAGAAACTGGACCACCTGGTGGGGGAAGTCCGGGACAAATGGGACACCGTCTGTGGGAAGAGCGTTGAAAGGTTCGGAGGACAGAATGAGACAAATAATCTGAGAAAACATCGACCTTCTCCACCTCCTCCCTGAGCTACTATTGATGTCTGAGGAAATCAAAGCCAGTGGGAGATGCTTAGTGCTGTCAATCATCCTCATGTACTCGATGCTAAATGTGCTAATGTTGGAGAAACAATTTACCGTTACAGGAAAATCATTTAACCAACGTGGCCATGTAATAAGTAAAAAAAATCATTATTGCACATTTTTCTCTGTTTTTCACCTCTTTCTGCCAAAACAGGATCAAAACTCTTCAGTTTGGATCTTTGGTCTCAACCAACTTTTTTTTTTTTGAGACGTCATTATTCATTTATTATTTCTGGTATTTTATTTATTTATTTTGGATATTTAGTATATCTCCCATTTCCAGTGTTCACTAAAGTTTATTGAGCTTTGAGAATTTGAGTTTTTGCATTATTATCATGTTATTACCGTTATATTACTCATTATCATTCATCGCAACGTCTGGGACAATTCGTCGCATAACAGAGCTAGCCATGCTAACTAGCCTGAGCATTCATAACATGCTATGCTAGCTGCAGTGTAGCGGAGAACAAGAGGGGAGAAGGGAAGAGTAGCACCATACGGAGGGTGATTGACAGCACTAAGACCCGCCTCCTGGTTCTGATTGGTTGTTTGGTTGTATGACATGATTATCTGTCTCATAACATACATGTTATCAACAAATGTTTTTTTATATAAGTAGCATTTTCCAAGTTGAACTAAAAATCACTAAAATAATTTTTTTTCTCGTGTTTCCAGGCAGCACAAGCTGGAGGAGGCTCTGCTGTTCTCAGGTCAGTTTGCCGAAGCGCTTCAGGCTTTAGTGGACTGGCTGTACCGGGTTGAGCCTCAGCTGGCTGAAGACCAGCCGGTCCATGGCGACATGGACCTGGTGTCCAACCTCATGGACGCACACAAGGTGGGTCAGGATGCTGACGCAGAAACCGGCTCCTCCTTCCTCTTTCAGAGCAGAGATTAACCTGATCTACGTTTCCAGGTTTTCCAGAAAGAACTGGGCAAGCGGACCGGCAGCGTTCAGGCTCTGAAGCGGTCAGCCCGGGACCTGATGGAGACCGGCCGGGACGACACGGCCTGGGTCAAAGTTCAGCTGCAGGAGCTCAGCAACCGCTGGGACACAGTGTGCGCTCTGTCCGTCACCAAGCAGACGCGCCTGCAGCAGGCACTCAAACAGGTGCAGAATGTTTAAATGCAGATCAACCTTTATACTCCCTGCATCAGGACTGTACAAACTTTCTGTTGCATGGGTCAAAAATGAAAACGGAAATAATTTCAAGAAAATAAAATCTAAGGTTCCTTCTGGTTTAGTATAATTAATTGGTACAATGAATAATCTGAGTAAATTTTGAATCATTTGACAGCACAGTTATAAATATTAACAAAAGATGGCTAAAGCCAAACGCAATTCACATTTTTTTCTGATTTTTTGATCCAGAAAAATGTAAAACAGACGATTTTCATTTTTGTGACCCGTCAGGCTGAGGAGTTCCGCACGGCGGTGCAGATGCTGCTGGAGTGGCTGTCGGAGGCGGAGCAGACGCTCCGTTTCCGCGGCGTTCTCCCCGAAGAGGCCGAGACGCTGCAGGCGCTGCTGCACACGCACCGCGACTTCATGGGAACGGTGGAGGAGAAGAGGGCCGACGTGAACAAGGCCGCCGGCATGGGAGAGGGCATCCTGACCGTGTGCCACCCCGACTCCATCACCACCATCAAACACTGGATCACTATCATCAGGGCGCGCTTCGAGGAGGTCAGGGAGCGCCTGGTTTTATCATTTAAAACAATGAAGCTTGAGTCTGGTTAGAATATGACTGAAACGATTAATCGATTATTCAATTAATCGTCAGCTAATTCAGTAATTGATTAATCGTTAAATCAAAAATGCCCATATCCTGAAAAAACATGTGCAGAGTAGTAAGCAATCCAGAATTGTACAAAAACTTTAGATTTTACATTTAAACTTACCTTGAAAAAGCCCGAACAAACCCTGCATTTTTAATCCGATTAATCGTCAGAATATTTGATTAATCGATTACTAAAGTCCTTAGTGTCAGAATAAGACGCTGCATCTTTGCTGTACAGGTGCTGACGTGGGCCAAACAGCATGAGCAGCGGCTGGAGACGGCTCTGACGGAGGTGCTCAACAACGCCAACCTGCTGGAGGAGCTGTTGTCATGGTTACAGTGGGCCGAGACCACGCTGGTCCAGAGGGACACGGAGCCTCTTCCTCAGGACATCCCACAGCTGAAAACGCTGATCACGGAGCACCAGGTGGGCCTGCGGAGACGTGGCTGGACCTCCAGGAAGTGGAAGCGGCGATTTCCTGTTTGGGTTAAATCCCCTCTGCTGTTTCTGCGTTCCAGACGTTCATGGAGGAAATGACCCGGAAGCAGCCAGATGTGGACAAAGTGACGAAAAGCTACAAAAGGAAACCAGCGGAGCCTCCCAGCAGCCTGGCGGAGCGGAGAGGAGCTCGTATGTCACCAATGACAACAAAAGCTAAAGCTATCAATTAATTGATTAATTGATTTATTGCTTATTGCAACAGGACGACCTCCATGGTTTCTGATTCCCATTAAACCTTCTGCTTCCTGTCCAGGTAAACACCAGCAGCAGCAGCAGCAGCAGCAGCCCAGCATGCAGCTGTCGGGGGGAAACCCGCGCCTCAACCAGCTCTGTGCGCGCTGGCAGCAGGTGTGGCTGCTGGCTCTGGACCGCCAGCGGAAACTCAACGACGCTCTGGACCGCCAGGAGGAGGTGACGCCTTTTTATTTCAACCAAGAACCACCTGAACTCAGATGGATTAATTATAAAGTGAACTGGACTGGAAACCTCTGAGGTTTTGGTGCAAATAGTTAAAGAGCCCTTATGTTGGAGAGAAAGCCTGATGATCCAGAGTTCCCTCCTGCAGAATTAGATGGGAGGATTCATCCCTTTCTGCACCAGCTTCCCAAAATAACTTAAATCTTTTTCAGAACATTCAGAGAAATATAACAAAGAGGATTTTTCAACATCTTAAGGCAGGAAACCTGCATATAAATTGACCTGAATATAATATTTGTAAATGAACATAGAAGTAAAATAAATGTAAATTGTATAAATCTCTAAAATGGAGGTCTACAATCTGGCTTCATGATGTTCATGTTGTCTTTTCATCAAAAAACTATCAAAGGTTATGTGACATTTAAGGCTCTAAATCAGTTTTATTTCGCAACTCCTCGGTTTGCAGAAGGAAGGATCATTTTTCCATCTTTATTTTTAGCTGTGGCTCTTAAATAAAGAGGATAAAGAAGAAAACTCATCTATCTGATTTTATTTTTACTGTATCTCCACGTTTTATTCATTCAAATTCTGTAATAGAATGACACAAATATGGCAAAGAATAGATTATGAACCTAAAGTAAAATATATTCACACTAACCTGTAAATATTTATAACTCTTGGTATATAATTTTCTCTCTTGGAGCTAAAATGGTTAAATTTGATTGGTCGTAGATTATAAAAGTTTCTGGTTAGCAGCAGCTGGAAACTGCAGATCTGTTCCAGATCCGACACTGCCCCCTACTGGATGCAAGTGGTAACAAAAATTAATTCAATGATCCCACCAAGAGCTGAGCTTAATTTGGCTTTTGCATTTTGGACCCAACAAGGATAAATTAATAAAGGCACAATCAGAAAAAACTATTAACCAAAATGGAAATTATTGCCCTAATTTTAATTTATTGTGTTATTTATTGATTTATTGTAACATGCTTTTTGATCATGTTTATTGATTTTATAAATATAAAAACAGAGAAAGAATCAAAAATATTTTTTAAACAATTTTAAACTGATTAATGAAACATTTGGAGGATTTGAAGTTCACAGCTGGATTTATAGAAACATAATTCAAACTGATCAGTCATGTCTTTTTTTAGTTCAGTTGTGTTTCTCCCACCAGAAATAAACAGTTCTTTTGGTTTCTGATACAAGTAAAATATTTGATCCATTTGCAGCTCAAAGAATTCGCCAACTTTGACTTTGACGTGTGGAGGAAGAAGTACATGCGCTGGATGAACCACAAGAAATCCCGTGTCATGGATTTCTTCCGGCGCATCGACAAGGACCAAGATGGAAAAATCACGCGGCAGGAGTTCATCGACGGCATCCTGGCCTCCAGTATGTTCCTCCAGTTCAGTTTCCGCTTCCACTTACCAAATATAAAGGAGTAAAAAAAACATGAAAATGGTGTTTCCCAGAATTCCCGACCAGTAAGCTGGAGATGTCGGCCGTGGCGGACATCTTTGATCGAGACGGAGACGGTTACATCGACTACTACGAGTTCGTGGCGGCGCTTCACCCCAACAAGGACGCCTACCGGCCGACCACCGACGCCGACAAGATAGAGGACGAGGTAACGGCGAGGCGGCAGGAGGAACACGGCGGGATGAAGGCTAGGAGCGCCGCTGACCCGGCTCTGTTTGTGTCGCTGCAGGTGACCCGCCAGGTGGCACAGTGTAAGTGCGCCAAGCGGTTCCAGGTGGAGCAGATCGGAGAAAACAAGTACAGGGTGAGTCTCTGGGTCCGGTTCGGTCCGGATTCAGGATTACATCAACATAAAGAACCAGAGTCCAACTGAATTTACAAGAAAACGCAAATAAGTTTAGTTAATTTAGAGGTGATTAAAGGTCAGAAGGTCACAGAATCTAACAGAACAGAAAAAAATCTGATTAAAAAATCCAAACATTTTACTGGGATTTTATTGGACTGAACCAAATTAAAGAAATTGTATTTTTATCCGTTTTACTCTGATGCCCCTAAACAAAACCAGTGCTGCTCAAAAGGCAGCAACAAAAAGTTACAGTTAATAAAAAAATGACAAGCTATAAAAAAAAACCTGTCATTGAATCGAACTCAAAATCTTTTAGTTTGGATATAAAAGCACCAAACGAGAAGTTCATCAGTCTGAAAGCTTTGCAGCGTTTTCCTGTTACATTTATTTATTTGTTTGTGGCGAAAAGTCCCAGTAAAATCCCAATAAAAAGGATTAAAGTTAGAAGGTTTTATGTGACATAAAATATTTTTTTGTCTCTTTTACTCCAGTAATTTCTTTTTCCTATTGTTTGTTTGCTTTCTCAGAGTAAAAGGGGCAGAAATGATATAATATTTTTATTCTTCCTGCTCCCTTTCATTTTACTGATTTCTATATTTTCCTCTATTTTTTGTAATTGTTTTGTTTTCAGTGAAATGAATAAATATCAAACTAAAGACTAACCTGTAACAATAGTTTCACTGCGTTCAGACTAAAAACGACGCGTTGATCTGCATCTTCTTTACGTAACTGTTGGATCTGTTGCCTAACGCTCTCGCCGGACGGTAATAAGGAAGACGGTTAAATTCACAATAACCTCTCACTGCGCTGCTCACCTGTTTGTTTCCCACATCATGTTGGATTTGTAGGTGTTGGTCTTGCCTGTGTCGACATTCCAGTCGCATCCCTGCAGGACTCTGCGTCACCTGACCGTTAATCTGAACACGCAGCACAGAAACGCTGCAGGCTTCTGGGCGCAGGGCGGCTGCTCACGTCTAAACACCGAGGAAAACCACAACTTCAGTTCTCATGAAACCAAGGCAATAAATCAGTTTTAACAATTGAATTTTTGGTTTTTGAAGAATTAGTTTTTTTGGAAAATCTGGATTTTAAAATTTTTTTATGTATTTTTTGATTTCAGAGTGAAATCGTCTCGCCAGGGCGGCCATCTTTTTTAACTAGGGTTACACAATTAGCAGAATTACTGAATCCATATTTTTCTGTCTTTTATCTTTTAGGAACGAAAGCCAGGAAACTTTATTAAAATGGTATAAAATGTTGTTTTTAAAACATGTCGCCCAGCCCTACATGAAATCTGATGCTTTATTATGTGTCTAAATATCAGAAAGTTGATAAAAGTTTGTGACTTTTAAGTGAGTCACAATGATCATCTTGAAATACGTTTTCTCTAAATTGATATTTTTGCAGAATTTTCTGGTTATTATTTATATAAATATTTCATGATAAATTAGAGCAGCGCTCTTCGTCAGGAGTCGGCGCGTCTCTGTGCTGCAGCCATTCACTCCTCCTCATTTTCAGCTTCATCTCCTGGATCTTCATCACAACATTTTTCTCCATCATCATCCTCAGGGTGATGAAATCCAGCGTCCGTCTGCAGGACGCTGGACTGACTAACGTTTCTCTGCCTGCGCGTTTGTTTCCCTCGTTGTCATCATGCATTCACGTTTCACACCACTAACTTCCAGCTGGAGCTGCAGTTCAGGAAGATGTTTATCCTGTGATAAATGTTTCATTGTCGTTCTGTTTCTTCCCCCCCTGCCCTCGTGTTCCTCTGCTCCGTTTCCTGCCGGACTTTTTCTAGTTCTTCCTCGGAAACCAGGTAAAGTTTCAGCCGCTGGTGGGAGCGATGGGCGGAAGCTGCTTCCATGTTTTCCACGCAGGGACAGCGCGTCTTCAATAATTGATTAGTTATGATTAATCTGATTAACTGTTTCAGCCCTAACATTCAATTCCTGCAAGGAAAAACTTTATATTGTAAGAGAAAGACTTTCAGTATTCAGGATGGAGAACAAACTGACTGCTAAATACATTATTGCAAGGGAACGCAAAGAAAAATTTTCCCCATCACCTCTAGGGGGCTCTAAACTTCTGCCAGTAAAATTGTTCACCAGTCAGAATTAAAAATGAGAAGCATAAAGAGAGAAGCAGCAGCGCTCCTTTGTGGCTGTGCAACGTGGAAGCAGCTCTCGCCGTCCGCTCGTGTTCATGCTGTGATTTGTTTGACTAATTGCACAATGCAAGGCGAGTGACGGCGACATGGCTGAAGTGCTAATTAGTGGTTGGGTGAAAATATGGCGTGCTGGAGCTGGGAAGCTGCTTGGAGAGACGTCCAGAGGAATCCTCCTGGGCTGGTTTTGCTTGAAAATGAGCTTCGCTGGGTGAATTTTAAAACAATAAAACTTTTCTGGGTCCATAAATTAAGGTTGATGCTTTGATTAGAGTGGCTGAGAATCGGTGCATGTGTTTTTCTCTGTGATTGCATGACTAGATCCAGTTTTGGTTTGTGGGTTTCTGTGTTGGATCCTGAATAAATCCGTTACCAGTCCAGCTGACTGGGTTTTCCCTCTCCTGTTTCCTCTCTGAACCTCCTCAGTTCGGCGACTCCCAGCAGCTGCGTCTGGTCAGGATTCTGCGCAGCACCGTGATGGTGAGAGTCGGCGGCGGCTGGATGGCCCTGGACGAGTTCCTGGTCAAGAACGATCCATGCAGAGGTGAGTTCTGCTCAAACCCGGACGGGATTTCCACCATCCTGTTTCACGTTTACCTGCAAGAACCTGACTGGTTTTGGATCTTTACCAACTTCAGACTAAAAGCTGTTAGTAATTTGGGTTTCTTGATGCATTTTCTGGCTGAACAGCAGCTAAAAGTGTCTGATGGAGAGCAGATGGATGCAGGGAAGGAACAGAAAGTGAATTTTTCTACTCCTGTGGTCACATTTGCTGAATTTTCTAAACATTTTTAGACTCTGTAGATGAAATATTCTGCTTTACAATCTGTTAAATTCAGATTAGGGTCGAAACGATTAATCAAATTAATTGTGATTAATTGATAATTGAAATAATTGTCAACTAAGTAATGAGTTGATTAATTAAGTAATTAATTAATAGTAATTAATAGTTGACTGCAGTATATTGATTTTAAAAAAAGCAATTGCTGAAATAGCAATACACTCAGTGCAGTAATTAAGCCAAAACTCTACAAAAGTTTTTGTATTTTGCATTGAAGATAAAAAAAAAAAAAAGCAGGACTGAAGTGACAAAGGTTGAGCTTCACTTTGTTCAAATTCTTTAATAAATAAATGTGTTAAATATCTCTAGTTATCCAGTAAGGAATCAGGTGAGTCTCTGTCCAGTTCAGGTTTTTAGTTTTATATGATCATTTAACCGGTTTTGTCTGGACTGTCATGTCTCCAGCTGAATATTTGAACCAGTCAGGCTCTTGGATTCATGGTCACACATTGAAGCTCTGAAATGACTTCATGTTGTCCAGCCGTGTGTCAGCAGGTGACGCAGTGAAGGTCTGATCATCTGTTCCCATCACAGCAATGTCTCTTGGTTCCCATCCTCTCCGTTTGAACTTTTATTTCCATGTTCTCAGACTCTTCCCTTCCCTCTGTCTCTCTCTCCATACTTTATTAAATTAAACGGTAGTACTGCATGATGCATGGTCCTCAGTTTTTCTTCCTCTCCTCCTTCCATTCTCCCTCCCTTTTTTTCTCTCTTTCCTCAGTGAAACATCCAGGACTTAAGATCCTCCGCTCCGATTCCAGTAGCTCCATCTCATCTCGTATAGGTTGGATTTCTCTCACATTTTCTCTCAGCTGCGTGTCTCTTTTTGTTTCGATTTTACCTGGACAGTCCCACCCAGGTGTCTTCCTTTTAAATCTCTCATCGCATCATCCTTGCCTCTTTTCTCGTTGCTTATTGTGATCTCCAGACTAATGTAATGTCTTCCTGGTTGTACTGTTTCCCCCCTGCTTGGAAAAGCTCTGAAATCTTTGAGTGTTGCCATTTTTGGGGGCGACAGAAGCTCATCTGGATCCTTTCGTGTATCTAAAGTGTTTTTATACAACATTTCCGAGAAGTATCGCCTCTGCACTGCAAAAACATAAAATCTGACAGGGTGTCTTTGGTCTAGTTTCTAGTGCAAATATCTCAGAACACGTGAAATGCAACGGATCGGATTTCAAAGTAACTTTTCAGCACAATGTAGAAGCTTTGCTTAAGTTAATAATTCTTTAATATTTATGAAAAAAGTGAAATAATCTGCCAACATTTACCAAATATGTTACCTTATGCTACCACGACGGCTAACATTCACTTAATCCATGCAGGACACCAGTAACTTTGGTTTAGAAGTCAAAATTAGCTAAAAAGCTAATGCTAGCTTAATGCTATTAGCATTATGTTGCGGTAAAGCTGACATGTTGGATGACATTAGTTGGTCTATTCTGTAAATCAGATTTCCACTGGTGAAATAATCTGCCAGTGGAACAAAACGACGTTTGAACAGATGTGCAGATATTTTAGAAAAGTCGTTACATTCTGGAGGTTTTTGAAACCAAGGAAACTTATTAACTTATTGCCACCGTCTGTCTTTTTCTTTTCTTTTTTTTTTTTCTTTTTTGGGCTGTTTTTAGAAGCAGGTGAGACTCAAATGGAGGAATAAAAACATGCAAAATGTGAATTTTGGATAATAGGTTCCTTTTAAAAAAAAAAAAGCTCCTATATTTTGGTGAAATATTACTTTAAACTTAGTTTTGTTTTACTTCAAATGTGCTAAAATTCTTCCATTAGAAACGAGACAAATTTACTTGGTACGATGTTGTGTTTTTGCAGTGTGTGTGTTTGTATTTGTGTTCAACTCTTTCTTCATCCCACCTCAAGCATGCAGTTATTTCACATTGTCTCTTGTGTCTCTCAGTGACAGTCACTCCTGGCTATTTCTGCTGCCGAGGTATCTACACTTTCCTCTCTGTCTTTCGCTCCTTTTCATTGACCTTATAACTCCATCTGTCCGTCCAGCTGTCAGCCTCCATCGTTAACATCAGCTGTCTGTTCGTGTTAGGGGTGGGAACAGCGGTTACTCCGCCTTATGATGAATGACAAAGCAATAATATGATAGTTGCTAGTTTCTTCATAAAATCTCCCTGCAAAAAGCAGAGGTACCAAAAATGTGCCTTATTGTACAGATTAAGCATCAACCCACGTCTCCAGATTATTGCCCCACCCCTACTTCATGTTTGTGTGTCGTTTCTAAATGTTTCTGTGCACAGATGTTGCCTTCAGTCTTGTCTCTGTGCCACATGTTTGCCTCATGCTTTCTTCACTCACAACCAAAGCAGGACCTGGCCAAGCCCTGGTCTTCTAACGCCATCTCTTAGCGATGGTTAATAACGGCTGTAAAGTCAGTTTAATGTGAAAACTCCTGATTTGTTTTAGCCTGAGGAGGTGCAGTGCTTTTCTGCAGGTCATCTTACAGAGTGCACAAACAGCTTCATAACTATAAATTCAGTAGTTATCGACGGTTAATACGTGAACTGTCATTGAAATAGAAAGGGGCGGAGCCTACGACCCGGGCGTGGCCAGGCTGGGTTTCTAACAGCGCTTGCTTCCAGAGCGGCTCCTTTAAATGTGATTGCTGGTTGGTGGGAGACAGAATTACAGGGTGCACCTGGCTGGCTGGCTTCATGTGGGGACATGATTGCAGGCTGCACCCGTCTGAACTGACCGGCCGGTTGCTCAGGACGACGGCCGTCCAAGCTCACTTTATTTCCTCTCATTTAGCTTCGATCTCCCTCCTCACTGTCTCTCTGTGTCTGGCTTCTCCGGGCTTCTTTGTTGTCTGCCGGCGCGGCTGCACCACTTTCCGTCCAAGAATGCTGCCTGACTTTAAGACGAAGGGAGAAACCCTGAACAAGCGTACAGCCTACAGTAAATATTTACGCTCACGCTGTGCAAACACAGAGGAGCTGGGAGGAACGTACCAATTAATCAGAGAGGAAGCTACGCAATGAAAGCTGCCATCATTCAGGAAACTTAGGATATTCATTCATGTCAGAAAACTGAAGATGCTTTCAAGGTCTAATTAGATTCAGAGTTCACATCAACATCTGTTCAAGTGATTTATTGTTGGAGCAAAACCAAACTCTTGGTTTATCTGAGCTGAAATAAACAGTCAGGAGTTTCTGCGTAAGTCGATGTTTGCTTTCTGCGTAAAAGCAGCAATAAAAGAAGCTAATTCTGATCTCAACTTCATCATAAGTTTTCACCAATTCCTCCAAGAAGTTGCAATGTTATGATCAAAACTATTAATGCAACTAATTCAGTCATCATTTGTAAATTTTAGGTGGACGTGCAAACTTTTCTGTCTTGATGTTTTCTGTCTTTCACTGCGACTCGGCTGAATTTTAACCAATCTCCGTTGAATAATTTAACTTCCTGTTAAAAGCTGAACACGCGAAATGAAGGCATGTGTGACACCAAACAGTAACATTTCTTAAATAAGCATTTTGAGATGTTCTGCAGGATTTGCTCATCTTGTGTAAACAGTTCACTTTAACTTGAATGACAAATATTGAATTATTATTTGTACTTTCTCTTCAGGACATTTTATTTGTATTAGAGGAACTTGAAAATGTTATTCGCTCTTTAAATATTTAAAATGTTAAAATTCTGTCTTTTTAGGGAAGATTTTATGTGCAGCAATTTCAGCTTTTTTGCAAAACTGCAATGATTAATCGTGATTTATCAATTATTGAAATAATCATCAACTAATTTAGTAATCGATTAACTGGAGAAAAAACTTCTTTGTTTGTAAATATTTCACCCAGAATTCCTCATGTTTTTGCTTCACCTTTTGTAATCCAGTTATTAGTCAGTTAATCCACAAATTGATCATCAGATCAGCTCTAGACTGGAAGAACGGCCTGAACTCTTCACATGTTGAGGTTCGAAGTTTTTTTTTTGTTTTGTTTTGTTTTTTGCATCCTTTGCTGGAAGTTATTAAACGTTCATTAAAGGAATTCCACAAAAGGAATAGATAAAAAAAAATGCAGAATATGCCACTTTTTTTCATCAGAATAATTGATAGAATAATAGATTACCAACATAATTGGTTGTTGCAACCCTACTTTTTTAAGACCATGTTATGGCAATATTAAAGCTTAAAAAAAATTGCAATTTCGACCATAATGTTTTCAAAACATGCAGCAAAGTCGATCGATTCATGCTGCAGCAATCACAAAAAACATGGCAACATTTTAGGACTGAATTGTATATAAATGAGCAGTTAAGATTTCTCCACAAAAGTTTAGAAGTTTGTTTCCCATGAAGGATGGGGGACGAGAAGGAGGAAGTATGTGAGACAGTGGTGAGGTGTGCGGCCTGAGAGACAGAAGGATTATGATGTTTGCAGATGATATTGTGATGCAGCAGTAACTGCAGAAGGGAAGGAGAAAGCGTAAGTAGGATGGAGATGAGTGTTTCTGGAGGTTTACAGATGTTCTATGATGAATAGAAGACAGTAGGTGGCGCTGGAGAGGTTCAGGTTTTCCTTTTCAAAGCTTAAGAAGCAACAGTAACTGTGTGTCTCCACGGCTGGTTGGCTTTTGTTATGAATATTGGATTAATTCTCCTTCCTTTGCACTTGCACAACTTCACTTTCCTCCTCACAACCTTTAACCTCATGACCTCCTGACCTTTCCACTGCTCCAAACATGCACTCTGCTCATGCGCACTCTCAAATGAAACACGCGCCGACTGTGATGTCTGCAGCCAAGGAAGCACCGACTCTCCCTCCCTCACTCTGCTCGCTGCCTCTGCTGCCCCCTGCTGGAGGAACAAAGATAAACCAAAAACAACAGAAAACCTGACGGTTTGTTTCTGCTCTCTCTGTGTTCGTCTCTGTCTGCAGCTCGAGGTCGCACCAACCTGGAGCTGAGGGAGAAGTTCATCCTTCCTGAAGGAGTGTCTCAGGGCCTGGCTGCGTTCCGCTCTCGGGGTCGGCGCTCCAAACCGGGCTCACGCAACGCTTCGCCAACCCGTTCGTCGTCCTCGGCTTCCCACAGCGGCGCCTCGCTCCCGTCGGCTCCCTCCACACCTGCCACACCGACGGCTTCGGCTTCATCTAGGGTACGATTTTCTGCCTTATGACCGCTAAATCAGGCCATCCTTAAAAAGTCTTAAATTCACACATCTAAAATTAAGGCCTCAAGATCACAAAATCATTTAAAAAGGTAAGTTAGCCTCAAATACATGAATTATAGGTCTTACATTTGGTCTTGTCTGCTTGATCTCATACTTTGTGCATTTTTTCTTGCGGGACTTTTGTGACTTCTTCATTGCGCTCTGACTCAAGACGCTAGTGCACTAACTTTCCATCCTAGGTAGCCTGCCCCAGCTTGTTAGGGTTTTTTTGTTTGTTTTTTTGCACATATCACTGGAAAGTATCACCAGTTGGTTGGACAAAGTTGCATAGATATAGGTCTGAAATTTACTTCATAATGTCTTGAAAAGGCTTTAAAACGTCTTAAATTTGAGCTGGTGAAACCCTGTAAATGCGCCGCATCGTGAGAAAGAAAGAAAAATGTGAAGTGTCAAACTCATAAAAAGTGGTCCTGAGTTTTATTTTTAAAAGTGAGATGTTTTGTTTGCTGGCCATTTTTAATAGTTTTGATATTTTTTCCTTGGGAAAGCTCTAATACTCTGTTATATTTTTCCAAGTACTTTTTAATTTCTTTGGTGGTTTTTTACTTGAGTAAAAATACGTTGGTTCCCGCATTGGTTCTGCCCTTGAGTCCAGGTTTTGGCCCTGCCTGCAGGTGGCTCTGTGTGTATTTTATGTTACATGTTTATCGTCATCCTCTTGTTGTTGAAATCACCACATCTTGACTGTGAAGTTTTATGTTTGTTCTTTGTGTTTTTTCTGTTGTTTTTTTGTTTTTTTTGCCTTCTCTCCTGTTTTCAACCCTGCTAACATCCCATCAAAAAAAAAAACCTTCCTGCATCATCTGGTTCTGTTTGATTTAAAAAAAATTATTATAACCATTTCTGCTGAACTGCTCTTACACAATAACACCCTGCGCTGCCCTCCAAACCTCCTCCTCCATAACCCGCTTCCTCCCCTTCCTCCTACGCTGCTTGGCTCTGCTCCCTCCTCTCCTTCCCTTCCTCCCTTCAGTCCTCCCTCACTTACTCACGTGACTATGCCAAGCCCTGGCTTGCACACAGTAAAACTCCAACGCCATCCAAGTGCCACTGCTGCCCAGACTTCGGTCACAACCACAGCGCTCCTGGGCACGAGGTAACGCACTCATCTCCAACCTACCCACTCGCCTCTCCACCCTGACCTCCGACCCCTGACCCTTCTGAGCGAGCTAATGCACTAACACTGCGGCTATAAAGAAATAATAGGTTTAAAAATTAAGTCAAGGAATTAGAGTAGTCTGATTTTGTTTGTTGGACGAAACAAATAAATGTGGTTCTACTCATTATAAAAGCTTGGTTATAAAACACAATTAAGAAAATTATGTTCATAAACATTTTTACCCTGATTAAAAGTAAATAGTTTTGACAGGTCAGATTTGTATCATTCGTGAATTGCAGTTTGGGGCCACACAAAATCACTCCAAGGGCCACCAACGGCCCCTGCGCCGCACTTTGGACACCCCTGCTTTAAAGGCTTGAAAGTAAATTGTAACAGAGTGAAAACCAGCTGGGCTGCAGCATAAATAGAAAAACAGCTTTTATTGTCCTGCAGAGAGGAAATTCAGATATACATAAAAAGATCTTAAACTATATATATATATATAAATAAAATAAGGTTAATAATAATAGTAAAGACTAAAACAAAAAATATTGTGCAGTTATTAGAAATAGGAATATTGAACTATTTCCAACTGAGTCACTTTTCCAAAAATGTACATAAAGTAGCTGTACAGTAATATTGTTCCAGAAATAATATAAACCCGTTTTTCAGAGAATAACAGAAATATTGTTGACAGCTAAAAATTATGTAGATAAAAACATTTCACCTTAATAATAAAATTTAGAAATAAATAATTTTTTATTTTGATTATTAAGTCAATAAGTTCATATATTTGTTTTGTGATTTATTTTATTTGTTATACAAATACCTTTATATATATATATATATATATATATATATATATATATATATATATATATATTTTTTTTTGCTGCCACAGTTTAACTTGGTGAGAATTTGGAAATTGGGAAAATGATTTAGGCATTAAAAAACCTGAGCAGCTTAATAAATTGGTCTCATAATGTCCCTGACATGATGCAGTTTAGAAAAATTTGTTTTGTTGGCTTTTTTCCAAACACAAATTGGAAATTAAAAATAATAATTTTAAATAAATCTGAATAATTAATTTTATCAGCCACTTAACTATTTAAATGGCTCAAATTGTGATTTATTTTTCATAAATATTTGTCTAGTTTTTATGTAGTAAATGAATTAAACGCCTTCCACTGTTCGACTGTAGCTTTGTGTTGAAGTGTAACTGTTTTTGTGTTCGTGTTTTAGACGTGTCGTGTTGTTACATGCTTTTGTTTCTGTGTTCAAACTCTCGGCCCAGTTTCAAAATGGCCGCTCGGTCGGCTAACCGTGACGTCATTCCTGTATTGTCCTGCAGGGGGCGGCGTCTGGCTCCAAACTGAAGAGGCCGACCTTCCACTCGAGTCGAGGTTCGCTGACCGGAGAGAACGGAGGAACGGCGCACAGCGGCAAACGCACCGGTGAGTTCACTGCAAAATCACAACATTTGGCAAAGTATTTTTATATAGTTTCCAATCCAGTGCATTTATCTCACTGCACTTAAACTAAGACAGACGTAACTGAAAAGTAATGGTCCAGCAAGATGCAGGAGCCTGTTTTAGGTCAATAATTCCTTAATATTTGTCTTAAAAAATATTATTTCCACTAGTAGATTATTTCACTTATAAAGTGAAAAAGGTTTCCACCTCATGCCGAGATGCAGATGCAGGTTTTCTTCCATTGGCTTTCTATGCACAAAATAATGAGCACATAAAGCATTTTGGATTCTCTGTTCAAGTTTAGAATTTTGAGCCAAATTTCTTTTTGTTTCCTTTTTAAGGATGAATTAATCCTTTTTACAAATATTAAGGAGTCGTTGGCTCTTACATTTTGCTGCAAAGTTAATTTTGTCTTATTTCAAGTGTACTAAGATATTTGCACGAGAAACTAGACCAAAAATGCTCGGTTGACTGGGTTTCACTTCCACGTCTGCTAACGGCTCACTGTCTCCATCAGATCCAAAGCGAGGGGCGGCGACGGCCAGCGGTCCGACCAGCCGCGCCGGCAGCAGAGCAGGCAGCCGGGCCAGCAGTCGCCGTGGCAGCGACGCCTCGGACGCCTCGGAGCTTCAGGACGCTCGCTCCGTCTGCTCCGATACTTCAGACACGCCAAGGCGGCCCGGCAGCGCCGCTAAACCCTCCAAGATCCCGACTATATCGAAGAAGGCTCCCAGCCCCAAGACGCCAGGCTCTGCGAAGAAGTAAACCGGCTTCAGTCGGTGTTCTTGTTCTTACCCTTCATCCAGACGGCTGGTATGAAAATCCTGCACTATAAGTGATATTTTTCCGGGGAATGAAGGAGATGGCGATCCAAGTAAATCTCCCTCTCACTCCTTCCCAAGTCTTGAAGACGTGCACAAGAGGAGAATCCGAGGGGTCAACGAAAACTTTTCCTCCTTTAAGACCCTGGTTTGCCTTCCAGTCTCCTCTTCTCAAACGTGATGCTGCCTTACTTTATGTTACACACATTGTCGTGATCAGATGTCCAGCTTTCTAACTGACAGACGCACACTTGGACCCGTAGAGTGCGGCGCAGCACGGATCGGGGCATGCCGCCAACGCCGCAGCTACACAAACAGAAAAAGAATTGTGGGAGAATTATTTTTACTTGTGGTCCAGATGCCTCAAGGATGCGTCAACAGAGAAAATATGCAACGACTGCCATGTCTGTCGCTTGGCGAGAAAACCGTCATCTCAGCAGCGGCAGAGCTGAGGAAACGCTGTCTGACGCACACACACGCACACACACTTCCTGTGAGGATCGGTGGAGGTGGTGACTCCGCCCAACCGCTGGAACGCTCCCATCAGCCCCAGCGTGCATTTCAGCAAAGGGCGGTGCGGTTTCTTTTTCTCCTTTTTTACACAAAAATCACAAGCTAGCAATAGAAAGGACTATTTTTACGGTGACAACTAACAGCACATTACTGACAATATACGACATGCGTAACCTTAACATGATGTTAACAACCGTGTTCGCAAGAGCTCGACAACCAGCATGCACTAATTCTCTGCCGCTGCGTTGCCCTTAGTGACCCCGCTGCACACACACACACCCATGCATCGTGTGTGTGTCTGTTACAGGAAGCAGCAGAGGTCATTGACTTGAGTCACTGTATGCAAAATTTTACTTTGCAAATGTTTTCTGATTAATTTATAAACCAGTTGGACTTTTTTGTTGTTTAGCTTGAAAGACAGATTTATTTATTTTCAGTTTTTTGCCATATCACCATCGGCAGAGAGTGATTTAGTATTATGGTTAAAGAAATTATGAATTTTTTGTACCGAGAAGATGCCCACTCCGCTCTTGTTTTTTTTTTTTTTTTTGACATGGTTTGTGTGTAAAAGCGTGTTTCTACTCTACTATTGTGACATTACATTACTCATTGGGGCGCCCTCTAGTGGCAGCCTTGTTAAATTTTCTTTATCGCTAACAACTACATTTCCTGACCAAAGGGGTTTGTTTGCCCTTCGTGTGTAGAGATGAACCACAGATATAAATGACAACGTCTCAATGTCCTTTTGCTGACAGGGCCACTTTGTCTAAGTGTTTTCTCAAATTAAGAGATGAAGTTTATGGAAACTAATGAAATAACATCAAGAAGACATCTTAAGGCTGATTTTTATTTATTTATTGTCTCTCTGAGGGGGAGCGATGGGGAAACGATTCCTCCACCTTTTTGATGCTGCAGTCCTCTGTGTGATGAAGTCAACATGGAGGGAGGAGGGGTGTTACAGGGAGTCACTTGTGTAAAATTAAACAATAAACTAAAATTATAAACTTTTTTTCTGTTTTTGTATTAAAAAAGTATGCTTGCAATAAAACTGCCTCTCGTCTTTTTTCTTTGATTCAACTCTCATCAAACTGTTTGAGTTTTAGAAGTTAAAGTCCTGAAGATAAAAATCTAATGTGGCAACAAAATGGCTGCACTAATGAACACATCCAAAACTGTTCTTATAATTGGTCCAATTCACAAACTACTTAGTCCACCTGCAGTCCAGTGATGGGTTTGTAAATGATTTGGAAGAAGTTTGCATGTCTAGATTGGATAACAGAAGACCACTGACATATAAAGCGACATAATCAGACAGTTGCTGGAGCTTCCTACAGTCCGTCTTCAAGGACATTAGACAGCATGACCAGCTCTTTAAGTTTTGGGCATATTCTCTACATGGTGCATCGTGCCCAATGGTTCCCACATCAGGCCCCTGTGACCCATGTCAAACACCAAGTACCAGTATGAACCCATTGGAATAACTAAAAACCACAAATACTGGAGACTCCCTTTAAAAATGCCAATTTTAAGACTCCAAGGGCCAGAACTAGTGTCTCCAGTCTCATCCGGGGAAAAAAGTGGCAATTCTGGATCTTCTGCTTTGCAAACAGCAGCTAATAGCAGGTCAATTAGCATTGTGTAAGGTATTTAATTTTTTCAAGATAGGTTTTTCTTTCTTTCTTTCTCAATTATTTTAATGTAAAAAAAAATCCATGAATACAGAACCATGAGTAGGCCTGGTAATTCTGTTAAATGTGTTTGCAACTGCCTGGTAACTATCATGCCACTTTCTGGTGCCCATTTTGAATAAGTCGCAAGTGTTTTATTAGTATTAAGTTGGGGACTTTTCCTTGGTGCAAAATGGGTTTTAGATTTTACAACAAAGTTTTTAAAATTGGACTTGGAAACTATTAACATATTAACTGAGTAGTAAAGAGGGCAACGTTTTATGCTGAAAGTGCTGCCTGAAATCTTGCGGGGGAAAATATATCCAGTTCCGTTCTCAGTATGTAAGTAGACGTGTTTACAGTCAACATTCCCTAAACAGTTCATTGTAAGCACAATATATAAATGTTTAGCTAACATTTAACGTATTTAGGTATCTGTAGTGTTGAGAGACAAGTGTTTTAAAATGTCTGGTCTTTTGACCCCCCCCTCCAAAATCTCATAATGGTTCGTTCCACTATGGCTCGGGGAAACGTCGGAAGGGACGCTCTCTTACGTCATCCTCGGCGTTCTGAAAGCTGGAAAATGACGACTTTCAGGTTTGGATTTATCTCTCTGCTTGTTCAGAAATCATATCAAAAGTTTGTAAAGCTCGTCTAAAACAAATAGGAAGAATAAATAATACATAAAAACAGTTCTACCAGAGGAAATAGTACGTTTCTGTTGAAAGAATGTCGAAGTTGTTGTCAAATATTAGCGGAAGGCTAATATCACACACCCGCCATCTTGTTACTTCAATTTCTAATGGCAGTAACTCAAAAACTGAAACAGTCAATTTTTTGGTATGGAAGGAACTTTTGTTTTTAGTCTGCGCTGTCAATGCAGCTTTACCAAATCTTCATAAACATTTCATTGAATATGAATGTATTAAAATATTGGCTTTGATTCTTATTCAGTTAATAAAACTGTTTTGATTTGGGGTTTAACGTTTCATTGCAAGGCTTAAGTTAGCTTCTGATTGTAGCTGCTCATTTTGAAAAAGGCTACTTTCTTATTCCATTTAATTTTTCACTACCATGGGAATTTTTAATTTGATATAATTTAAAAACTAAAATACTTAAACCAGTAAGACCTGGACTAGACTATTCTAGCAGAGTAATCCAAACTCATTTGTAAATTGTGAAACCTTTATTTGATGTTTGAAAGTTAAAAGAAACAGGCTATAGGTTTTTTGCATCCTGACCATATTGAAAATGATCCAGAATAATGCATCACAGGCTTAAAAGGTTTAAATATTGTAGTTTTTAAACTATAGCAGATTAAAGATAAGATATATTTTAAAATCCAATAATTTTTCATGTGTTGGATTTCTGTGACTTGTTCCTAAATGCAACTAATTTTTTGTTTTGAAAGGTCAGAAGCCAAATGAAAACATGCATGTTAGCAACGCCTGCATGAGTTGTGCAGGTATTTGTGTATTTGCATGCATGTGTCTTCTTACTCTGAGTGCCTGGTTGGTATTCCTTCAAAGTGTAAATTTATTGAGAGAAGTGAAGCAAACTTAATTTGTTTTTCCCTCTTCCTGTGTGTGCGTGCCTCAGTTTGTGTCTGATGGCAAGGCTCAGACTCGCAGCCAGTCGCCGGACATTTCTCTGTAATTGAGGTGTTCGACATGCAGAAGATAAAGACGTGCCCGCCTGGATCTTCACTTCTCTGCACAGAGAGGAGGTAAACACAGAGAGGAGGCAGGTGGTGGTTTGGGAGAAATAAGCTAAACTTCGTGTTTGCCTTGCCCGACCAGGATACGTTTTTGGTTTTACGTCAGGCGTTGGTGGAAGATTTGAAACTTTGTCGTGTTTATGTGATGGTTTGAGTTGTTCCTCTCCAGCTGTGTGTACTCTCACAGGCCACTCGTTTGCTGTCCACTCTCCATCCATCTTCACCCCCTCACTTTGGTGACAGTCCTCTACTTCTTTCTCTCAGGAATGCCTTTTTTATTTCTGTTGGGTTATTCCAGTTTCAGAGGCAAACATTCCATTTTTTTTATATTTATTTTCTCTTCTGTGCTTTCACCTCTCCTGATAAATCCTCCAGGATTTGGCGTGTTCACAAAGCAAAGTGGGTAGCGCATTAATTCCTGGCATTTCAGGGACTTGCCTTTGGCCTCGGGCAAAAATGACGGCGACCGCGTTGGTTTGGTCAGTGTTACTCGTTCCGCTCAAAGAGACCACAAGAACCGAGTTCGCTTTGAAGAGAAGAGCGCACAAACATGAGCGGGCACAGGGCTGAACCTCTCTACTCTATTTTAATCATTTCTTCCCTCAGAGTCCTTCTGGTTTGGACCCGAGCGTGGATGTTTGCTCTAGACCTGCTGCAGGAAAACTCTTCCGGAAAAATAGAGGATTTATCAGCTCAGAGTTAAAAAATGCATTTAATTTCTGTTGTAAACATAAAAATAATTTACGACAAACTGAAGGAAAGGAAGCAGATGAAGAGGTAGAAGTGTGGCGGTGAGATGAGGTCTCCTGAGGAGACCGCTGGGAGGGGTGGCGATGAAGAGGGGAGAAGTTAAAGAGGAGGAGGAGGGAAACTCCCTCCTGCTTGTGAACAGCTGCTCAGGATTCACTCTGCAGAGCCTCCACAGAGCGCAGAGTCGACTCACCTCTGCTGGGAAATGAGAATCGAACCGGGATCGGACCGTTCCTGAGCCGACCAGCGGGTCAAAGTTCTCCTGGGGAATCCCTGCTGGTTCCTCTCATCCTGGATCCAGAGGAGAATTACTCTAAACCTAATGACAACGCTCCCAAATTCCTCTCCAGCACCCACTCATCACTGAAATTGCTCCACATCTTTCACGTTTGCAGCTTCAAAGCTTCTCTTTTTTTTGTCTATATTCACAGCAGTTCGAATAGCTTGTAATTATGCCGACTCTCATCATGCGCGCCTCTGCTGCTGCGTGACTGAGCGCTGAGGGGAGAGGTGGATTTTCCTTCTGATTTGAGATTAGAGGTAAACAGAGCCGGCGCTCGTCTAAACACCTCAGGCATAAATCTCGGCTGTTTTTGTCTGCGGTGACTGAGCTGCAGCAGTTGGAGGAGAGCGGCGCTCCAGAAGGATGAACCTGCACCAGATCCTGCAGCTGCGGGGCAGACCTGGAACCAGACCCGGCCCTGGACCCAGCTCCACCCTGCTGTTGCCGCTCCTGCTGCTCTCCGTCCTGCTGTGGAGCCAGCAGGCCGAGGCCGTGGTCCACTCCAGCTTCCGCCGGCTCAGCGGCCGCGAGAAGAAGGAAATGCAGAAGGAGATCCTGAACATCCTGGGCCTGCCGGGCCGACCCAGACCGCACCCGCCCCTCAGGCCGCCCTCGTCGGCGCCGCTCTTCATGCTGGACCTGTACCACGCCATGTCGGCCGACGACGAGGACGAGATGGCGCTGAACGGGCCAGGCCTGGGGAGATACGGGGCGGGCGTGCAGGTCAACTATGCCGCGCTGCCAACGCTCAGCACGCACACGCCGCCGCTGGGGAGCGTGGTGAGCGAGGCCGACACGGTGATGAGCTTCGTCAACCTGGGTGAGTGGCCAAAGGTGGAGACCGGTTCTGAGTAGAGGTCCGATTTTGGAAAAAAGAACATTTTTATTTCGTCTGAAATGTTGCTAAGTACAGCAAGAAAGTTGCTGAGTTGGCAGCAGTGGGTTGTTAACTACTATAAACTGTAAACGTGCCGACATGACCTGGTGTTTGTCAGTCAGAGCCTGAGACCTTTAGGGAGGAACATAAGATTGTTGGAAAAGATTGACTTCACATAAAGCATCACTGATCTCCCAAAACTTAGGAAACTGGCGCAGATAAATCGGTGCACCTCCAGTTCTGAGAGTGGAGATAACTGACCTTTAGATGGGAATTAGATCAACGATAACATTATCGTTTATCACGATAACTTGAGGTACAATTTATTGTCCGGCAAAATTAGTTATGACAATCTAACACAAACCTGTTTGCTTAAAGCTGCAGTAAGAAACTTTTTCTAAAGTTGCTCTTTGATTCCGCTGCAACTTTTCCCGTCAACAAATCCTGTTGGGAATGTTAACGCGAGTTAGCATAACCACCGCGGATAAACGGTTTTCCTGTAACAGTAAGTTGTTTCTCCACTATCAGCATATTTAGTAGCACATTCATGGGCTTGATTTGCAGCGGTAAGACCCTCCTCCTGGCTCAGTTTGGTTATTTTTGCAGGAAGGACATTAATCTTTCCACAGATTTATCTCATAACACACTGTTACCACATGGTGGCAGTTTTAACATACGTTTTAATAAAAGTTACATACTGCAGCTAAAAAAAGATTTGTTTTAAATAAATGTTTTATTTGTTTATTGTTTTTTATAAATCGTGACCATAGACACTGAAAGAGTCTACAAAAAACTTCAGATTTTAAAACAAACTTATTGTTGAGCCTGTTGCAATAAGCAATAAACTGCATGATAAATTAAAATGAGCTCAATAATTGTAATTGTGATATTTTTTAAGAGAGATTTTGTTTAGAGATATGTCAGAATCCATTTTATTGACTGTTTCTGTCATATGCTTTTTTTATTACTGCTATTTTTTGTTATGTTTTTTATTTTAGATATTTAAAATATCTTTCAGTTTAAAGTTTATCAATATGTTACTTGTAAATGGTTTCATAACAACATTATCACTTATTGCAATCATTTCTGGGACAATTTATTGTCCACAAAAACGTCTTATTGTGACAGGCCAACAAGTTCACTGTTCAGTTTTATTTAGTTTTCTTAATGATAAATTGAACAATTAAAATTTTTATCAAAATAAAAAAAAGTCAGATTTTTGTAGAGAATGGATCTGTAATTCACTGTAGATAGAAAACAAAGAAGCATAGTTTAAAATTTGCTCCATTCTAGAATTGAGCTCTTACTGGGCCGAAAATGGCCCCTGGGCCACACATTGGACACCCGTGGATTAGAGTTTGAGTCTTTTGAAGGTAAATTTCTTCAAGAAGTCTCCAGGAATTGTTCTTAAAGGCCATATTTTTTTAAAACTTTCCCAACTCTTGTTTCATTTTCTTTAAAAATGATCTCTGAATATTTTTTTTACCTTAAATGTCTATTTTTCAGCTGCTCTTTAAATTATTTTACTTTTCTGTCATGTCTTTTATGCTTCATAAAGACATTGCCATCATAATAATAAAAATGGATTTTATTTGTGCTTTTCTGAAAACTAAGATACTTTACAGGAATAAAGTAAAATTGCAAACAGAAAACTTCAGTACATCAAATAAAATCATTAAAGGAAATAAACGTGTCACTGGACATTAAAAACGTTTGAGCATAAAACCAGCACATAATGCTAATGCTAGTTAGCATATCCACCTATGATTGAGGATGAAATTGTTTCTCTGTCATTAGCACCTTTCGCAGCGTGTTCACAGGGTTGATTGACAGCGCTGATTGACAGCACTAAGACCCACCTCCTGGCTCTGAGTGGTTGTTCAGACAGCAGTAGCAGCTGTCTCTCATGTTACATTCTCATGTTACATTCTCATGTTACATTCTCAAAACATGGCAACACTTTTAACAAATACTTAAAAAAAAGAAAAAAGATATTTTTTTAAAACAGTTTGGTTTTATTTGTGGTCCTTAAAAAGATTTAAAGCGCTTTCAACAAAAACGTTGAGCTAAAGTTTGTCACAGAAATGAGCGCGATGGAAACTGGTTTCCAGGTTTACGTTAAACTCAGCTTGTTGCATCATTCTGGTTCTGGTGCGTCTGCCACCCAGAACCTGTTTGGACCTCAGGGAATCTGTCAGAACCGCTTAGCAGTCTGATCGATGCCTATCTGTGTTAGCCTGAAAGCTAAACATCCTCTTCCCGACGGCTTCCTTCCTCCGGCTCCTCTGGGATTCAGACGCAGACTTTATCGTGGGAATAATTTGTCTCCTCTCCAAGCTTTTAATGAACTCTCATCATTCAGCAAGAAGGAATTCATCAGTTGACTCTGAAAAAAATAAATAATTTGCAAACGATTGTTTCCCTGCAGAACCTTTTCTGAGGCTGAACGTGGCTGAACGGAGCCGGCGGTGGAGGTGGGCTGTGGGTTTCTGTGTATGTCATGGGAAGAAACAGCTGGCGGGAATTAAAGGCCCCACTGACACACAACGGCCCAGATCGAGATGAAAATGTTTCTGTGGAGGAGAGTCTCTAAAAATACCGGGAGGCCTGTAATTAGTGGTGTGTGTGCAGAGCAGCTGCTGCGGTCCACAGCAATAAGTGTCTCTAATTACCAGGCAGAGCTGCTGCTGCAGCCGACCAATCAGGGCTCGTCCTGATCATCCTCGTTTATCTGCACTTTAATTTATGATTCTGCTTCTGTTCAATGTTTGGATCCCAGGCAGAAGATCTGAAACCTGCTTCTGGGTTTAAACTCTGCTGGTTGTGATGAAAAGCTGAAGCAACGTTCTGTTATCAAAGAAGCTTCTTTTAGTTTTGACTCAGATTAAACTATAAAAGTTTTAGTTGAGGACCATCAGCATTTCTGCTTGGTTTCCTGTGTTCATATTTACGAGGTTCATAAAGAGACTCGACAAAAAAATGTCCAAGTCAAGTGTGGAAAAATATTTCTGCCAATAATCCGTCCATTTGTCTTCATTCACCCATTCATTTTGTCTATTTGTCCGTCTGTCCGTCCTCCTCAGCCTGCAGCTTTTACAGCGTTTAAAGCAAAACTACAGTAGAAATATCTATCATGTAGTCTCTAAAACAAATGTTTTAATTTAGTTAATTTAATTAAAACCTCTAAAGTCTAATTTTATCTTCTGAGTCATAATTTTTATCTATTTAAATATTTCTCATCTGTTCTAAAAAACAGAAAGTTTGGCTGCAGAAGTGCATGAATAATTTCTAGTGTTATCTCTAAAAAGTCTCCTCAATTTTTCTTCCTGTAAACTGACAGCTCCAGTGTTTTTTTTGTCTTTTGTTTGTCTTAAACCCAGAAACCTTCGACCCTTTGACCTTTCCTCTGTCTTTGCAGTGGAGCAGGAGCGCAACCTGCTGCAGACGCGTCCGTACTGGAAGGAGTTTCGCTTCGACCTGACGCCGCTGCCGCAGGGAGAGACGGTGACGGCAGCAGAGTTTCGGATCTATAAGACGCTGACGATCGGCCAGAGAGCGAACCGGACGCTGCACATCTCTGTTTACGAGATCAAACGAGAAAACAGGAACAGGTCGATGCTCCGGCTTCACTGGATTCTTTGTGTTTTCTTTGAACTTTAAGACTTTATGAAGCTGAATGACTCAGCATCTTCTTATCTCTGAATGTTTGTGTGAATCAAACAATCAGAATATTGGCTGCAAATGTTTATGGCGCCATCATGTGGTGTGAATGAAAATATGTATTTGGCAGCAGCTCATTATTTGTCTGGGAATAATTATTCCCATTATTGTTTTTGCAGTGTTACACTGGTTCTGACTAAATGGATGCATAATATCCTGAAACATGCAGATTCACTGAAGAAACAGGATTTTTTTTCTGTTTTCTAGTCCAAACATCTTAGCACAGCTGAAATAAGTTAAAATGAACTTAAAAATAACTTTCCTGCATATGGGAGTTTGTTTCAAGTCAATAATTATTTAATATATATATTTTTAATAAGTAATGGTTCCATTGGCAGATTATTTCACTTCTATTATGGAAAAAATATGTTTTTTGCATGTTATTAGTATTTTTGTCAGCATTAAGGAATTCTGAACTTAAAACAATGTCCTGTATCTTGAAGATAAAAATGAATTTAAGTTAGTTTGGTCTTTTTTCAAACTAAACTAATTATATAAAGCATTAATATGTTTGCATTAGAAACTAGAGTGAAAATATTTGGTAAGATTTGTATTTTTGCAGTAGATTAAATAGTAAAAACATTTCAAATGTTCCAAAACAACCATAAATATAAATTTATATTACGATGAGAAATGTTCAGAATAAAGATAATCGTCCACATTAAAATCTTCAGTGGACCGTATTCGGCCCCGGCGCCTCAGGTTTGTTTCTCTGATGACGTTTGGTGGTTCCGCTCCTGCAGAGAGTCGGAGCTGGTTCTGCTGGACATGCAGTCGGTTCCCGCCGGACAGGAGGGCTGGCTGGCCTTCGACGTCACCTCCGCCTCCAACCACTGGCTGCTCCACCCGCGCAGCAACCTGGGCATCCGCCTCTACGTGGAAACGGAGGACGGTGAGGTCATCGACCAGTCGCTCCCCAAATTTAAACGAGATCTGTGATTTCCACTTGCTGGATGTGTTTTTGTCTTTCTGGATGATAAAAGTTTTCAGCCTGAAGAATGTTGAAAAAACATTTCTGTTGGTTTTTCAGTAAAAACATCTGGATAGTCGTGGTTCTAATTATTATAAAAACTTGGTTATAAAAAGATAAAAAAAAGATTTTCTATTGAAACAAATTTGCATCATTCTTTAAAGTTCAGTTGTGGACCGCAAAAAAACAGTCCAAGGGCCACAAATGGCCCCGACTCCACAGTTTGGACTCCCCTGGTTTATACCATCTTTTTGTTTTTGGTTTATAAAGTTCAGATTTCAGTCTTTCCATCAATGTTAACTTTTCCGTTTTTTGGCTTCCTCCATCAGATCCACCCAGTTCTTTAGCCTCAGGTTGAAGACGATTTTTAATAAGCATCCTGACCGGGTTCTAGCAGAAGTTCTGATGCTTTCGCCGTTGCTCTCCTTCCAGATCGCACTCTGTCGGCCAGCTGGATCGGTCTGGTGGGCCGCAGAGGCCCGCGCTCCAAGCAGCCCTTCATGGTGACCTTCTTCAGGGAGAGCCAGATCCCGTGTCGGCCGACGCGCGCCGTCCGGCCCAATCCCAGGAGGAAGAAACCCAAATACGACCTGCCCATCCCCACCATCCACGGTACCAACCTCTCCGTCAGGAGAACCCAGGAGTCTTTACCCAGATTCTGTTTGGTTTACATCTGGGCCGTTTTGCTTCTCTTCAAGGTCGCGGTTCTGTGAGTAAAGGTCAACCCTGCAAGAAACACGAGCTGTACGTCAGCTTCAGTGACCTGGGCTGGAAGGTGAGTCGAACCACAGAAACACCAGAACATTTGGTTCTTCTGTTGGTCCAGAACTTCTGTACTGCAAACTTAGATTAACTAAAGTACAAATTAACTCCATTTGTGTCTAAATTGGTCAACCTTTCTCAACATTGTTTTTATATTTTATGTGTAAACGTGTTTAATTTCACAATATTTGGCCTAATACCGACTCAGTGCTGCCCTCTGTAGGTTGATCTGTGGCTACAATTGGTTATAATGTCGCATTCCTGCCCCCTGGTGGCGAGTCAGGAGATAGAACAGGAAGATTAATCTGTCATTGAAATAATTAACTGGAGAACACAGATGAAAAAGGCAATTTTCAGAAAAAAACCCATTCAGATCAGTAGTTAAAACAAAAATGTCCAGAAGTACCTGATTAAAACAACCCAGATTAATTTCAGGGCAGAATGAGGGATTGGGATTAATTAAGTATTTTTGAATGTAAATTTTCTGTATTTATTGTTTTTCCTGAAATCATGCTGAACTCGTGTTTGGTTCTGTTCAGGACTGGGTTCTGGCTCCGGCCGGTTACTCCGCCTACTACTGCGACGGTGAATGCATCCATCCAATGGGCGCCTGCATGAACGCCACCAACCACGCCATCATCCAGCAAGTGGTCGGTACACAAACATTTGTCACATTTAAATGTTTCAGAATAATTTTAATACAGCTGAGTAAAAAGGAAAAGCTGATTTTTCAGATTCATAATGGCCACACGGAGCTATCAGAGTAAATCTCACTTCATTTTCTTGTTCCTTTGACAGGAAATGTAAAAATATTACTATATTAATGTTATATGTTATGGGAAAACATTAACAGTGAAACGCTATTTAAACACAAAATTGAAAAGAAAAAAACAGCTACAAAAACATCCACTTTAAAAAAATGACCATAATTTTTTTTTATTTGGAAAATATCATAAAAAGCCTTTTTTTTAAACCACCAGCTGCCAATGTTCAAACATTTATTCAAAATGACTCCTTTCCACCCCAGAACAAACCTTTAATGGAGTTGACGTTAAAAATCACCTGATCATTAATCAATAAGGTTTTGTGTCCTGCAGGTCCACCTGATGAAACCGGACGAGGTTCCGTCGGCCTGTTGCGCCCCCACCAAGCTCAGCTCCATCTCGGTACTTTTCTACGACGACAACAACAACGTGATCCTGAAGAAGCATCGCAACATGGTGGTGAAAACCTGCGGCTGTCTATGAGAGGAAGAGGAGGCCGCCCTTCCTCCCGCTGCCCCGACATGAACTCTGATACGGCAGGTCGGTTCGCGCTTTAATTGCTGCTTTAGGATCCAGAGGCTTCAGCTTGTTGCTTTCACATAGATTTATTGCAGGCATTCAGACTTTTATCTATTTAAAAACAGATTTAGTTTTCTACAGAAGACGTTATTTTACTGTAAAAAGAATAAAAACATTAGATTTGTGTGCCAGATGATTACAGTACTGTTCCAGTTGCTGCTAAAGGTCAACAGGCAAATGATGCTTTGTACAGTTTGATGCCTCGTTTCTTTTCAAATGTTTTTGTATGTGAAGAATCTATTAAACTGTAATAGTAGTTAATGGTGATGCTTTATGTATAAAAATCTTAAAAAGTTAAATATATTGATTGCTTTATTGAAAATGTTAAAAAAAAAAAAAAAAAAAGTACAGTGAATTCAGTCTTTGGGGGAAATTTTTAACATGAAATCTACTTTTTGTTGCAGTGGAAGAATATTATTTTTGGTGGAAGAACTGAAACGTTACACTAAAAGTTAGTTACATGTAATAAATATATATTTTTAAACATGGGGGGAAAAGGGGCTGCTGGTGTTGGTCTGCCCAGGTTTCTGTTGTGCGTCTCCCCCGTTGCTGCTGAATACTGACAGGTCCCGAGTTCGTCAACATCGCCAGGCAACGCAGCCGAGTCGTCTGTGGTCATCGTGTTTCTGATTCAGAAAAAAACAAACATCCAAGACATAAACGCTGGATAACAAAACCCTTTTCCTTCAACAAAAGTATAAATAAAATATTTTCGAACATTGGCATATCATCGCCTTCCTAAAATAATGACCCAACTCAGAAAGCTGATCTCTTTCTAAACAGATTTAGGAAAGTGACCAAATGTTAGACAAATTTATTGAAACCACTGGCAGGTTTCGCTATTCTTTATAGCCATATGCTTTTTCCATATACTTTTGCAATTTGACCAATGCAAATGTGCCAATTTCAATAAATTTGTTAAATTAGCACAACTGCAAAGGAAATACTTTTTGCATCGTGTGTCCCAGGATCAACAACCAGATGTTACTACTGGTGAAATTACAAACAGGAAGTGGAGGGTCAACTGAACGGTTTTCAATCACGTTTTCCGACAACAAACTTATTCATGTGTGAAATAAAGTTTTATCAATAGTAGGAGAATATAGTCAAAGTTTTTCAGACATTTGTAAAGGAAATGCAGTAACTGTCTGCAATGGTAAAAATTTCTATTGTTTTTGTTTTTCTTTAAACCAGTGGTGTCCAAACCAGGTGCAGTTTGGGGACAAATTTTTTTTTTTTACAATTTCCAAAATGTCAAGTTGCGCAGCCACATGGTCAATGGAAACAGCTGCAGTTTCTTAATTTGTTGGGTTGGTTTTTTATCCTACCTAGGAAAAGAAACTCAATGTTTGTTGTTCTAGTTGCATTTCAAAAACTGTAAAAAATAAAAAACACTTTTTTAAAGATGCTTTTGATTTATAAAAAATGTTGCCCTAATTAATGAAAAATTGTCCATCTTCATTAACTACCCAGAGCCTGTGGGCCAAATTTGCCCAGCGAGGCCCCCAAAAATCCTTCAGAGAGCCACAAATGGCCCCCACGCCACACTTTGACCAACCCTGATTTTATACCCGTCTCCTTATAAAATGGGTTTCATAATTCCAGCTATGAAAACTCTTTACCTTCACCCATCTTTATCATCTCAGTGGTCCGTTACGCCTGGACGTCGGCCAGCTCCGGAGGCATCGGGGACTTGGGGTGTTTGCTCTCAAAGTGCTGCTTGAAGGTTTTCGGGTCAGGCATCTGGGTCTGAAAGATCCACAACAAACAGAAGAACTTCAGATTGAAAGAAATGTTCACCAGTTAAAACCAAAATAGAAAGAGGAATCATATGTCTGGAAGTTAAACAACTCATGACTCATTTTGTCTAACAGTTCCTGTAATCAGGATAAATAGATAAAGAAGAACTTGTTGGTGCCGACCCGGCAGACAGGGCAGGTGTGGACCAGCGCAGCCTTGGCAGCGGTTTTCTGGTCGGCACCGTGAGATTTCTTCTTCTCTGCTGCTTTCTTTGCGTTCTTTTGCTGGGACTGAATCTTCTGCTGCCCACGAGCCATGGCTCCGTGCTTCAACCTGAGGAGGAAGAGGAGCAGCGGCGTTAAAGGAACCGAGTCACAAAACAGAGAGAGACATGAAATCTCTCAAGTTCAATATAACTTAATTATAAGACTTTTTGTCCCTCACTTTCTAAAGTTAAATCAAAATAACATTTCTTGTTTTAGGTCAGCTTGTCGCTAAAATGTCAAAAAACATTGGGGAAATTTTTTTAGAGATTTGTTTTAAGTTTCCTAGTATATTTTGTTCAAACATTTAATTTCAACAGGAAGGTAATTTACTTTTATTATCATAATTTACTTGGATCATTTCAATATGAATATTTATTATTCCTACTCACTCAATACGTCATTGATCGATGTCTTATATTTTATAATTGCTCAAGTTATTTAAATTGGTAATAAATGACTCGTATCTCCAAACTGTTGGAAAAAAAATTATGTCACAAATCCTGAGAAGATCATTTATTGGATTGTCACCAAAAGGTTAAAGGTAAGTCTGAAGTTTACAACAAGAATGTGTGATCAAAACAAACCTTCAGCAGTAAAGACACTTAAAACTAATGGTGATCTAATTGTAACAAAGGTTTACAATTTGTGAAAACAGCCTTAAAATTGTAATTTTTCCATTTGTGTGGCATTAGGAACCTTTCCTCCAACTAAACAGCTTAATAAAATAAATATGAAACATTTTGTACCACAGGTTGGACTAAACTGCTAAATCTTTCACACATTTTTGTCAACTCTTCAAAACTGAATTTGCAGTTTTTTCCTGGAAATTGTGATGCCTGAGAACAAATCACAAATCCAAAAACTTGGAACGTAAAAAAGATTAAGCAAAACACAGAGCTGTTATCCTGCTGATGATCATCTGTTTATAAAGCATTTTTAAGATCAATATAAAACGTGCTTCAAATAAACATACAGAAAACAAATTCAAGCAGATTTGAACATAACTCCACTTATTCAGACATTTTTTTACGTCTTGCCATCAAATATTTCATGTGGGAAAAATGCAGTAACATCTATGTCAGTATTTTTTGTTCTTATGTAACGTTTACGGTATCAGAGAAGCTTAATTTTTGGGCTTTAACGAGCTGTTAATCTACAATAATACAAAAAAAACGACTCAAATAGAACTTTGCATGTCAGAAATTTATTTTTGTTTGATTTTCTTATTAATTCTATGTAATAATTTAAAGAAATACAGCTTTAAATAAACATCCAATACTGTGCTTAAGCTACGATTCAGACACCAACTTCAGGGAGCTAAGTTAGCACCGAGAGACAAATAGAATCCCGGTTAGCTGTTTATGTACTTTTATCCGCTTTGAGTCATTCAAGCCCAGGCGCCTGATGCTGTTTTAGCATATAAAATGTAACAAAATGTCTAGTTTGGTAAAAACTACGGCGGCTCAAAGCCGGTTTTTTCCCAACCGGCGCCGCCTTGAAGCTAACGATCCTAGCTCAGCAACGCTAAAGTTTCATACAGCTCAAAGTTAGTTTATAGCACAATTTATTCACGTTTAAATGATAACAGTGGATGTAAACGTTAATTTAAAACCGGAATAAAGTTTAACCGGAGCTATTAAGATAGTAAGAAGCTCACAAACTCGGTGAGGTTTACCTTCGAGAGTCGACACCGTCTTCTCTCCTTTCGTTGCTTTCCTTCTTTGAGAGCGGAGTAGTTTCCAGCACACCCAGAAACCACGATGAGGGCCCTCTAGCTGGACGGAGGTGGAACTGCAACCTACGTCTTCCACATTGATCCAGCATTTAAAAAAACGTTTTAATTGTGGCACAAATGTCGCTATTGACCCAAAAATTTGACTTAATATTCGAAAAACTTTTTCATTCAATTCCAAAAATGTAAGCTTCTAGTCATAGAAAATACCTTTGATCTTGCAAATTTAGTTCACAGGAAAATTTCTGTTAGAATTATATTTAGTGGATTTTCTTTATCTATTTATCCAACTCACTCAGTTTGATGTTTCTGATGAAGAACTCTAAGCTCAGAGAAGTTTACATCACATTTCTGTCCAATGAGTCAAGAAGTAGTCTGGAATCAAAAGGTTCAGAAAAGTAAATACTGTTAGGAAACTAAAAAACTAAGAAGAAAACAGGCAAACAGACGCAGACAAGAATGGGTCTAAAAGTTAGAGAGTTAAGTTCCTTGAGAAAATCCATGTTATAAATATCAAATCCATACAAATTCAATAAATTTTCAATTTAGAACTTTTGAAATGATTCAGACGGACATTTTAAACACAGTTTCACCACTTTATTACAGCAAATGAGTCGATATCGTACACACATAACAGAGACGGACAGCTTTGAGTTTTTCTCTCCTTCAGCCTTTGCCACATGAACAGTCCACCGGGTCAGAACCGACATCAACAGCTTATCACAGGAAAAAGAAAAAACAACGAGCAACACGTTGGATTAATAAAAGATTTGAGGTAATGTGAAACATTTCTGTAAAATACTGCGCAGTATTTTAATATTGCAGTCAGAGACAGCGCAAGGTTCTGGTCCAAAATATCATTAACTAACCACTTCCTGTCTGAACAGCGCCACCTACAGGCTGGAAACTGTTAATGATGAGAATTCTAAGAGAAAACGTCTTGAAATTCAGCCTGAAAATCTGACATACATAAAGTTCCTGCTGCATGAACACATAATTCTAACAAAATAAAGAACTTAAAAAGATTACATCCAACTGTGTAAATAAATAACTGATATAGTAGCATAACTTTAGACACAGAAATGTAAAGAAACTTTCACATCGAGGCAGACCTGCATGTTTACATTTCTGTGAATTTTTGGTCCATTTTGAAATATGTAATTGTATGTAAATAAAGTCATCAGTGTGTCAAAGGCATGTCAGAGTTTTAAGGTTATTTTAAATAAAAGAACAAAAATGTGGGAAATCGCTACAAAAAATATAACTTTTGACATTAATTACAAGAAACACAATTTTTGATTTTCTCTGATGCATTTTTTGCAATTAAAGCCTTAAATTCCTAGATTTTCACTAAGCTATTCCCTGACATTATAAAGTCATATTTTTACATTAATTTTCTGATTTAAAAAAAATGCAAGAAATGCTTTAAGACTAACGTGGAAAATATTCAGATCTTGCGCTACAAACATGACAAGTAACCGTCGTAATTAAGGCAATAGATAAAGAAAATGGCTGTTTGATTTACTCTCAACTTTACCGACTTAGAAAGTAAGAAAGGAAATAATATTTGGAAAAAAATGCTTTCATACAGTATAAGAAAAAATATCCAGACTTTAGAGCAATAGTCTGGAAAAGTCTGGATTAAGTTGGAAGGAAATACATTCTAGCTTCCCAACTTTATTCATAATTATAAATCTTAAGTATTCAAATCTCAATTATTTAAAAAAAAGAAAAGAAACGGAAAAATCTAAAACTTTTTTTAAGTCTTTATTTTATTGTCCTGAGATCATCACTTTGAAATGGACTCATGATTCAGATGCCAAACATCATCACTTCAATTATTTTGGGAAAATTTCAACAATATGTGGAAAAAAATCTTCATTTTTATCTAGACTAATTCACTTTGGATTTCTTTTTCAGCGCTGCGATGTCATGATGTCCAGAACATTTAAATAAAAACTCAAAAATACAAATTTTATTGTTTTGGAGATGGAAAACAGAACAGAAAAACTGCAGAAAATTCTCCAAATGTTTGGAAAATAATAAAAAAAAAGGATTCCGTTTTTAAAATTTAAAAAAGGAAACAATTTTTATAAATCTGTTTGACTACATTCAGTCTCGTTTGGTTAGAGGAAGACGATATTTTGGATCAGAACCAGACAGCACCGGATCAAACCCGGACCGGACTGGCAGAAGGAGAACAGCCGAGATTCTTCACAGTTTTTACAAAACGACAGAAAGAGAGAAAAACATCATCTGCAAAAATGATGAGTGGTTGTTTTATGCTTTTTTGCAGTATTTACATTTTGAATTGTGGAGAAAAACAAACAAAAGCAAAAAAAAACTATTTACAAACTAAGATGTCGACAGAATGAGGGAGGTCAAATATAACCAGCTCTGTCTGTAATCAAAAGAAATAAAATCAGTGATATTTACATGTGCAATAAGGAAATAAATGGCTTCTGTGGGAGAAAAATTGGCGCTTCCCGCCTGGTTTCCTCCCTGCAGGGATTTTATTTATTTTATCCGTTTTCATTTCACACCTTTTCATTGCCGCAGTAATCTGGACAGCTCTGAGCGTGAGCGCCCCCTGCAGGGACGAAGGGCGGCGCGGACGCTGGGCAGGGAAGGAAGCAGGATGTGGGCGGCAGTGACCTCATCAGACCCGGAGGTTGCCGGTTAGAAACCAGCCGGCAGCGACGCGAAACACCAGGCGGCCCGTATGGTTCAAACACGCTACACTACGAACTTTCACGTGTTCTGCTCTGTTGACTAACACCGGTACCGTACAGTTCGGACCGCAGTAAGAATCTCAGACACAAACACAAGGATTTACATTCGCTGGATTTCTACATGTGTTTTTCTCTCTAAAAGCTTTTATTTATTCTGTAAGATCTTAATCGCAATCTTAAAGCTGCTCGATTTTGAGGGGCTGCAGCTCGCTTTTAAAAGCAAACGAACCAAAAGAAATGCACATAAAAGCCCTGAACTGATAATAGAAGATAAAACATTTTGGAGGCTCAGAATGAGAACGGCTGGACGAGAAGGACTTTAAGGTCTCAGGTTTCTACGGAAACCGCAAAGTTAATCTTTCATCCATCAGGTTGGCCAGTCACAAGCAGCTACCACTTTCAACCACAGGAGGGGGGCACTAATGATCTGCCACAGCAGAAGAACAGAACTAAAACTATGCTGCGCACTCCACACCGAAGCAATGCAAGAATGGCCAGTTGTTTCCAATCAGAAGTGCTTGAACGTTTTAACGTAAATAAGTATTTTTGTGTTGTAAAATTGTTAAACTTGCCAACAGATGCTAACTGATGATAATAATAATAATAACATCCAGTGTTTAGGTTTTCACCCCAGCAGGAGTTAACTTGTCATTTAAAAGCAAAGTCTCCAACAGACCAGTCCTGTCTTTCTTCTGCCATTTAAACAACCTGAGATGTGGAGCGGCATTCAGCAGGGATCATATTCAGACCTTTTAATTTCTACATCTTACTCCATTTTCAGAAAAAAAAACAACAAAAAAAAACACACAGGCTGTACGGTCTTTGCACGCTCAGACAGATGTTTTAACAGCACAAAAATTGGGTCTCACTCTGAATCAAGACAAATCCGATGCGTTTAAAGACAAAATTAGTCAGAAACAGCCAAAAAAGTCATTTTGAAAAAGCGTTTTCAGATTGAACAAAGGTCTGGTGTTTCTCCGCTGGCTGGAGAAACACCAGACTGTATGTAAATGCTAACTTTTCAACTTCGTCCTAAATGAAAACTAAAATCAAAAGTAAGAGGTGAGAAACATGACTACAGTGGATTTCTGCTGCTGCCACCTGCCAAACTGATCCAAAACTCTGGGTTGGATTTTCCAAACGTCGCGGTTTTAAAAACACGCAAGAATAAAAAAATGATCCAATTTTAAAAATAATAATCAACGTTTGACCACGTGGTAAATAAATAAAAACTAAACGTGGATTAAAAACGTTCTTTTCAGAGGACCAGCCCCGACTATTGAACCTCCTCATTCCACCACACCAGGTGTGTGTGTGTGTGTGTGTGTGTCTACAACAACCTCCTGCCGTTTCCATCCCGGCAGCTAAAGAGTTAACAGTCTTAACAGATTTACTGTACAGAGACAGATTATAGAGTGGACAGAAAGCAGCAGAGAGAGAGTGTGTGTGTGTGTGTGTGTGTGTGTGTGTGCGTGTGTGTGTGTGTGTGTGTCTGAGAAAGAGAGGCCTGCAGGTAGACGTTGGTTCGCCCTTCACATGCTGTTCACGGGTCCAGGAAGCAAACTGTGGTGAGATGAATCTGAACCGGGACCATCTGAGGAAACAGACAGCGAAACGTTTCAACCTCTTGTTGTTGCAATGCTGCCATCTTGTGTCTACAAACAGCAACAACATGCATCTCGTCTCATTAATAAAGACAAAAAGGCCACATTTACTCCCATTCCTACTTCTTAGAATTGATTTCAACATTTTTAAATCTTTGGTGACCCGTTCCCTCGGTAACCCATCCCTACCAATCAAATTCAACTGAAATTGTAGTTTGAAATTAGTGTTTCTTTTCACTCTACTTTAGAGCTGAAATGATTAATCATGATGAATCGATTAATTAAAACAGTCAATTAATTTAGTAACAGATTAATTGTTAACTGGAGAACAGACTCAAGAAAAGGCAGTTTGCTGAAAGAACAACACACCCAGGGCTGTAATTAGGTCGAAACCAAAACATATAAAACAAAAATATAAGCATTTAGCATTTTAAAGATGCTACGACAGGATGACGGTTAAATGGCGAAAGGGGTTTCCCACCGTGGACAGAAGCAGCCGTATGCGAGCGAGCGTGAGGAGGGATGAGGATCGAGTTCAGCTGAGGCTGGATCGAGAGCTCTGCACATAAAAGCAAACACCAGACTCCTGCTTACGATGCAGAAACTGAGGAGAACGGTGAGGATGAACGCCGCTCTGACCTGTGGTGCTGAAGTTGAAGAGCAGGGGCAGATCGCGTCCGCTGGGCAGCCGTGCGTTCGGCTGGCGCAGCTCATCGAAGAAGGCGTGGGCGCAGGCCTCCAACGGGGAGAGCCGCGACGCCGGCGTGTACTCCAGCAGCCGGGAGCAGAGGGTGATGGCCTCCGGAGAGGTGCGAGGTTTAAACACCTGAAAACAACGATTGTTCCACATAAAGAGGGCGCCAAAGAGCTGAGGGGTTGCATTTCATTCCAAATTCACAGTAAAAATTTAACTGAATGAAAAACAAACATGTTTTAACCCAAAATTCCAAAACAGGTTTGAGTGTTTTCTCACCTTGGTCCATGGATGAGCTTTAATCTGTGGGAACTTGAACTCGGTGTAGTTTGGGTTCATCTCTCGTATCTGTTCCCTCGTTGGCGTTCCCAGCACCTAAAAACCAAATCAGGAAAACATTAGTTATGCAAGAGGCTTCAAATCAAAGTCAGCGTGAATTCTTGAAAGAATGAAGTAATATGGAGTCACATTCCTGCCAAGAACCACGGAGAAATAATGGAAGAAAGAACTGATGAAAGAAAAGCTCTGTTTTCCATTTATCTGCAGGCACATGAATGCATCACAGCAAGCGGTAAACCAAAACGCTCCTCTGGGTTTTTGGGCAGCAGTGTAACTCCATACACGTGTAAATCAAAGGTCAGGGGTCAGCCTCACCTTGATGATCTCCACCAGCTGGTCGACGCCGCTGTCGCCGGGGAATATGGGCTGACCCAGCAGCAGCTCCGCCAGCACGCAGCCGGCTGACCAGATGTCGATGTTCGCCGTGTAGTCGGTGGCGCCGAAGATGAGCTCCGGGGCGCGGTAATACCGCGAGCAGATGTACGACACGTTGGGCTCACCGCGAATCAGCTGCTTGGCACTGAGGGCAAAAACAGAAAACCATCAAAATGGTAGAAACGCTTCAACAGAGGCCGCCGTCGCCCGCCACTCACCTGCCGAAGTCGCACAGCTTCAGGATGGCGGTTTCCGGGTCGACCAGGAGGTTCTGCGGCTTGATGTCTCGATGGCAAACGCCCTGCGAATGGATGTAGGCCAGGCTGCGAAACAACTGGTACATGTAGACCTGAGCAGGGAAAGACAGCAGGTCACATCAGGAAGAAAAACTTCTGATGTCTGACGACGTTTCTACCTTCACATAAATGATGGGAATGATGCTCTTGGTTTTGTTGAAGTGCCGGGCGACCCGGTAGACCGTCTCAGGGACAAAATCCAGCACCAGGTTGAGGTAAACCTCATCTTTCTGTCAGGTAGAAAAGAGTTAGGAGTTAAAAACAAAACAAGCTGCTGGGAAAGATTTACCACAAGTTGTTTGAAGCTAAATATTACAAAAACATGGAGAATCTTAAAACATGTTTACAGGAACAAATTATGGCTTCGGTTTATAGCAACAAACTACTGAACCACAGCAGAACGAGGTGCACTTTCTACACGTTCTCTGCATCAACGGCATTTTTAAAACAAAGAAAATCATGATGAGAAAATAGAAGACAAAAAGAAAGGACAAAAAACAAAGACAGAAAGATGAAAAGACAGAAAACCGAAATAAGGAAAAAGAAAGAAAAACAAAAAAATAAGAAAATACAACATCAGAAGAAAGTACAGAGAGACAGATTCAAAGACAGAAAGAAAAAAACAAAAAAGGAAAAACAGGACAAAGATGGAAAAACAGAAAGAAAAAGAAAGACAGAAAGAAAGATTGAAGACAAAGACAAAAAGTCTGGAAGCTGAAGAGACGGATGGACATTTCCGCCAAACCTTCTCGCCGCTGGAGTAGAAGAAATATCGCAGACGGACGATGTTGCAGTGATCCAGCTTCCTCATGATCTGTAACTCCCGGTTCTGAAAAAAATACAAGAAAAACAAATGAAGTTTTTCAAAATAAAAGACCCAACAGATAAAAATAAAGTCTGGCCCAAAGCTTCACCTTAAACCTCTTGTCCTGCAGAACTTTCTTAATGGCCACCATCTCCTGGCTGTCGATGAGCCGAGCCTGGTACACGACACCGAATGATCCATTCCCAATAACCTGCCGGGATTTACAGAACACCAGTCAGACCAGTAAAGGCTGATGGGAGCTACTGGTTTCTGAGCTTTATTCTGGAATCTTTTAAAGCAACAGAAAACCTGACTAACAGCTTCACATCCAGTTTTAGTTTCAGTGATTCGACTCAATTTGACAAACATGATGTTATTTTTCCAGTTTCAGCAGAAGAAACTCAAATTAATGATCCGTTACCTAAATAAAGAATATATTACGAAAAATAAATAATGAAATCAGTATTGATTTAAATAAATACTGAAAGCAGTAAGTGAAATAGAAAAATAAATAACAGTGATAATTGTTAACTTAAGAAACAAATAAGCATCTCATTTTTTTTGTATCTTTGGATGCAATATTTGGCACATATTCATCAAGCCATTTATTTATTTCTACATTTATGGCCAATTTTGACATGAGTTGTTCTCCATAGAATATTGTAGCTCCTGCAAACTCCCACCAGAGATTACACATTTGACCTCATAGAAAAAATAATCTGAAAATGTTTAATGTAAAGCTCCAAGTCACAAATTAAAGTCTTATTTGTTTATTTGCCATCCAAGAAACACATCTGGATGGAAACGTTTTTCTGTTTGCAGCTAAATAAATCATTAAAAGTCTTTGGCATTATTTGCAGTCCAACATTTCAGTGACCTGGAACATTTGGTCGTGATTAAAGAGCGAAAGAGAGCAAACAGCCACCTTGATGTCGGTGTAGGAGACTTCCTGTGGGCGGTCTGGACCCTGACCCGGCGTCGCTACAACCGTCGTCACCTTCCCAATGTCTCCTAGGCAACAAGTAACAACAGGTTTAATCAAACATCGAGGGAAAAAGTCTAAAAGGATGTTAAAAATGAGATCATTATGGTGTTAAATCGCTGGACCTTCTCTCTGCTGCCTGGAGGAATATTTGAGTTGGATGGATTTTAATACACAGAATGTCAAGAGTTCATATTCATGGCTGTGTGACTAATTAACCTGGGAAGCCGCAGAACTAGGCCAACATTGTCTTTATTCTAAAGAGCTGCGTTCAGTGATGCCAGCCAGCATTCAAAAGGATTATTCTAGCCAATCCAGCTTCAAAGGAAAAGTCCGACATCTAATTAGCTAATTTATAGTTAATAATATTTTATTTCTTGTAATGCCAGCTGGAGCTAATTTATTGACTCATTCAGGGATGCAGCCATGTGTGGCAGGATGAGGAGTTATTTCAAGAATATTTCATATGTTTACATTTTACAATACATTCCTTAGGTTCATTTTCATGTGTACATCAATATATACTAACTGCAACTAAATACTGTTTAATTTATTGAATGAAAAATGAAGTAAGCTACTAACAGCACCACCGACCTGGATATGTGTCTCACATCACAGAAAAAATGGATGAGCTACAACTCATTAGCTTGAAAATCAGCAATAAGAATTAAAAACTATTTCATTTCTCTATTTATAAAAGAAAATCCACAGAAGATAATAAAGCTCACCAACAAAAAATATGACTTTTTCTCAGATTAAAAAAAAGAATCAGAAAAAAAAATAAATCGTAAATATTTGAGAATAATGCATATTTTGATTAAAAAAAAGTGAGAATTCTGAGAAAAGTTTGTTCACATTTTTTGAATGTAGAAAGAAGTTTGTATGATAACAGTCGTTAAAGAGATATCTTTGTCTTCTGCATGGTAAACCATCATCAGTCCATGAAGCATGCTGCTTATCTAACCCCAACACTGCTGGTACCGGTATCAGCTAACCCGGGTCACTGAGTTCTTTAACCAGACTACGAGGTTCATCCTCTGAACAAACATAAAGAAGTAGATAAGAAGTAAAACGCTGGTTGCTGTGCCATTTTTTCATACCAAATTCCACTTTTTCCTCAGTTTTGGGATTTTTTTCCACAATATTTAATATTCTCAGTCATAAACCGTACCAAAGGGTTTGTTGCGGGTTTCAATCTGCATTTTCTTCCAGGCTCTGCAGCCTTGAAAATTCTTTAAAACCTTAAAATACTGGGGAGAAAGGACCACGTTACATTTTTCCATCAAGACTAACAGAGGAAACACTTCAAACCCTTTTTTCTACCAGACTGCAGAAAAAACCTACTTCAACATCACATAAAGGGTCTTACTAATATACATCCTCAATGTTCACAACATTTTTGTTCTCTCTTTGTGCATCTAGTGGTGTTTGACTGCTTCTTTATATCCAAATATGTAAAAATTATCTACCGCTTCCAAATACCCAAAATGCAAAGAAACAAAGGTTTAATATTTTACTGAAACAAAGGCTGCACAGCAATAGACAATCGTTCAGTATTGTGTTCAGTATCTGGATACATCTGGATGATAAATTGTCAGAAATAATTGTGATGCATGATAATATTGCCTGTGATAGTTACCCATTTTCTTCTCTCAGCATATCTCCATTTTTCTGTGACCTTTAGCATTTTGGGTGATCTTAACTCTGTCTGATATGAACATCTGTGGCCAATTTTAGCCCGCTAACACTCTGAATATATTAGCAACAATCACTCCACGAATAGTCCTTAGCGATATGCATATTGCACAGGCATCCTGTGATGACAATATATTTGTGATGCATTACTTTGAACTGGAGTTAATATGTGAATAGGGTATGCTAGCACAAACTAGCTGCAGGATAAATTAGACCATGTGGATTTTATGAGGAAAACACAACCAGAAATCCAGAAATTGAGATCAGACACAAACGACTTACTTGAGCTTTGAGCACTGTGACCACGCCTTCACTCCCAATTCAGAAATTCTAAAATGTAGACTGAACTTTAGCCTTATGTGACGGTACATCATTTGACACGTAAAGTATTCCAAGAAATTGCTACTTTAAAATATCGTCTTATCACCCAAATATTGAATCATTAACATGTCAGGAGAGTCATGAGACTTCTTCAGTCAGAGGCAACTTCAGCTTCATTGGAAGACTGACTGCTACCACAAAGACTCATTGAATGTATTGTGATAACATGAGACACAACATTTAAAATGGATTTAATATGTTTCATATTAGTTTCTGAGTAAGGAAACAAACTCATTGATATCCCAGAAGGCATCAGTGTTTTGAACTGGACGTGCATCACTCCAGGCGTCGGCCACCTGCTGCCGAGTCTTCGCCCCACAGGTGACCTTGGTGGGTGAGCATCGGTCCGCCCTGACCCAACCCCAGGCGAGCCAGACCGACAGCTGATGCTCCTCTCACACCAACATCAACAAAAGAGCCCAGTCGATGCTGCATCCAAGTTATCCGAGCCTGGCTTTGCCACAAAGAACCACCTACTAATTCATGTTCTCACTCCCATCTGACCCCAGTAAAATCAACCCGAGCCGGACATGGTTTCATATTTTAAATTCAGATGATCAGCTGATAGCCTGGCGTAATAATGATCTTCTGAACTGGAGGGAGGAGGTGATTTCATCCGGACCGGGAACTAACAAAACAAGTGGCTAAAACAGCCAGGCTAGCTAGCATGCTAATAAGTTCGTTAGCATAGTAACTATTCCAACTGGGAAAAAAAACCTTAAAAACCTGCCTTGCTAACGAACTTGTTAGCAATCTTGTTAGCATGCTAGCTATTCGTTCCACAGAGAGAAAATCACTTTTCTCAGTATCAAGTTATTTTTCAACATTAAAATTGCTGCTGCAATATATGCAAGGGATAAAAGTTGAAGCTAAGAAATAATATGTATAAATAACTTACTGGAAAGCTTAAGGTTCGAGCATCCCGACGAGCTGCTGCCGGAGGCCTGCGGGACCCCGGACTTTCCTGTGCTGCTCCCCACGGCAGCGGCTGATCCGGCGGAGGCTGCAAGGGCTCCTGGAACACCTGGCGGCTCAGCAAACGAGCTGGTCCTGGGCCGCCCGCTGCCGCTCATATCTCTGAGCAGAGGTCAGAGTTATTTTTACCACTGTTTTCAGCTTAGTGACTAATAATTATGAACAAGCAGCAGCGAATAATGTGATAAAATAGCGCTCCAGTTGCCGCCGCCAGCTGTCTGGGCTGAAAGCTGTTGCTAGACACCTAGAAACGGAGCTCCCGCAATGCCACCTGGGTAATGGAGTACGAGGCTGCTGAGGCCGTTTATAGGTGTCTAGCAACAGCTTTCCAGCCCAGACAGCTGGCGGCGGCAACTGGAGCGCTGTTTTATCACGTGTTGGCAGCAGCTGTTCTCAATTGTGGTCACTAAGCTGAAACCTGACCTCTGCTCAGTGAGCGGCGGCAGGCGGCCCAGGACCCTAGACTGCTGGCCGCCAGGTGTTCAGGAAGCTTCCGCCGGACTGCCGTGAGGAAACGGCACGAGAAGCCCTGGCCGGCAGCAGCTTCGTCGTATTATTTATGCATATTATTGTAGCTAACTTATCCTTGCATGTGCGGCAACGGCCCCCAGCTGTTAATAACGACTTCGAGAAAAGTATTTTCTCTGTGGAGACCTGGCTAGCATGCTAACAAGACAAGTTCGTTAGCAGGGCGGAACAGGTTTCCCGGTGGAAAAGTTACTATGCTAACGAGCACTGGCATGCTGGCTAACCGCAGCTGTTTTAACCGCTGTTTTTATTAGTTCCCGTCGAATCACCTCTTTCCAGTTCGAAGATCATTGTTACATGAATCGGCGATCATCTGGAAATTTAAATGGAAGAGTATCGTCAGCTAGTTGGGTTCTGGGATGGATGATGGGCGATCATTCGTTGGTCTTTATGAATGATGGATCGCTGATTAAATCGTTCAGGCTCACTGGCGGTTGTTGTGGTGTGAGGAAGGCATGTCTTCAATCGAATCACAATACTACGAAGGCTGGTGTCGAGGCGGAACCGACTCGCCACCAGATCACCTGTGAGGAACAGCTCGGCGGCTGTGCGGCGCTCGACGTGCGCAGCTCCAGTTCAAACACTGATACTCTGAGATATCAGTACTCGAGCAATATGAGCATATTGAAATACATGTTGGCGATCTCATGTTGCTCTGCTACGTCGATTAACGTGGTGGCTTTTGATCGTCTTCCAATGAAGCTGAGTACGCAATCTCATGACTCTACGGTATGTTAATGATTCAGCTGTTGGGTGATAAGGCATTATTTTAAAGTAGCAATTTCTTGGAATGCTGCGTGATCGAAGCCGCCGTCACATAGCCAAAGTTCGGTCACATTTTGAATTTCTGAGGCCAAGGAAGTGGCGTGTTCACGAACAATAAACTCAAGCGAAACAGTTTGTATTCTGATCTCCAATTTCTGATTGTGTTTTCTCGTCCACGTGGTCCTATTCACTGCGGCTTTAATTTGTACTGGCATACCCTATTCACCCGGTTCAAGTAATGCATCACAAATATATTGACAAATGCAGAATGCCTGTGATGACCTGGCTGAGTGTTAGCGAGGCCAAATGGCCTGAGTGTTATATCGGGCAGGTACCCAGTCTGAAAATGAGTGCTGAGAAACGGCTATCACGAGCAATATTATCATGCATCTGTGACAGCTCATCGGATGCTCAGGCTGCTGAACACGGGCTGGTGTGCTGTGCGCAAAATGACAAACCTTTGTTTCTTTGCATTTTTGGTGACTGAAGCGTGAAATATTACACATGTTTGAATATAGCGATCAAGCACACCACTAGGCAAAAGAAAAATGTTGTGAGCTGTCGCCACCAAGCAAGCATGTGATGTTAGTAAGGTTTTGGTCTGGCTGAAAAAGGTTTTGAAGTGTTTCTGTTATTCTTGATGGAAAATATGGCGTGTCCTTTCTCCCAATGACTAGGTTTTAAGAATTTTCAGGCTGGAAAATGCCGCGGCTGCATGCTGTGCGATTTATGACTGAGTATTAAGTATTATTGAAAATCCCAAGGCGGTGGAATTTGTATGAGAAAAGAGCGCAGCTTATGGCGTTTTATATCTGCTAACATGTTTGTTCAGAGGATGAACCTGGCTCAGTCTGGTGGAAACTCGGTGACGACACCAGCTGATGTTGAGGTGGAGCTGCGGCATGCTAAATGAACTGATGATTTACCATCAGAAAGACAGAAGATATATCTTTGCTGACCTCATACAAACTTCCATTCAGAATGTGGTGCTTTCACTTTTGTCAAAAATATGCATTATTCTGAAATATTTACGATTTATTTTTCTGTTCAAATCTGTATTTGCCTGTTGGTGAAACTGTCATCTTTCTGTGAACACTATTTATAGAGGAAAATAGTTTTAATTCTTTTATTGCTGATTTTCAAGCTAATGGTAACTCATCCATTTTTTTCTGTGATAGTTTATGATTGTGCTGTTAATAACTACTTCATTTTTCATTCAATAAATTAAACAGTATTTGGTGCGGTTATGCTATTGATGTGCACGTGAGCCTGAAGTATTGTTGTAAAATGAGCATATGGTATTCTTAGTCATCAGTCAGTAACCAGCTGGCGACCCACGAAATGCGTATTGGCCTGGTAGCTGGTGGTTTCGCTGAAGCTGGTTGGCTAGAATAATCGCGTGAATGGCGGCTGGCATCGCTGGCGCGGCTGGCAGGAACTGAGACTGTGTTGGCCTGGTTCTGCGGCACGCCGGAACAGTGTCGCACGGCCATGATCTCTTGACGTTCTGTATCGTCATCCAGCTCCGGGCAGCAGAAGAAGGTCCAGCGTTGGCTACCATAATGATCTCATTGTTTTCCCCTCGTATTTGGGGCCAAACCTGTTGATACTGACGCACTGGGAAGATGACGACGATTGTAGCGACGCCAGGCTCAGGCAGGCCATACAGTCTCTACCGCATCCAGAGCTCAGCTATTTGCTCTTTAAACTTTTAATCACGGCAGTATTCGAATCACTGAAGTGTTGGACTGCAAATGGCCTGCCAGACAATGATTTATTTAGCTACGAAACAGAAGAAAAGGATTTCCATCCAGATATGACAACAGATGGCAAATAAAACAAATGAACGAATTTGTGACACGGGCCCGTGGCGCATTTTCGAATGACTACTGTAGTCCAGAATCGGCTGATCTCTGGTGAGATTTGCAGGAACCACAATATTCTATGGAGGCAGCTCATGTCAAAAGTGGCCGCCAAAAACAAAGCGTATTGCTGGCCGTCAAATACGAAGCGGATAACATTTCTTAAGTTAACAATTATCACTGACCATTGCACTACATTTCACTTGTGTACTGATTCATTATTTGACGTAATATATTCTTTGTTGTAGGATCTTTGAGTTTCTTCTGCTGGCTCATCACCAGCCAGGTGAGGAGTCGGGCATCTGAAAGTAAAACTGGATGTGGCTGACAGTCAGGTACTGACCTTTAAGACCGGGAGGTAAAAACTCGAGGCCGGCAGCCCCATCGGTATTTCTGACGTGTTGTAAATCCCGGCAGGCAAAGATAGTCGACCGGTCAATAGACAACTGCCAGGCTTCGATATCATCAGCAACCAGAGATGACGACAAAGAAAGTTCTGCAGGACAGGGTTTTAAGGTGGCAGACTGTTGAGTCTTTCTTTGAAAAACTTCATTTGTTTTTCTTGTATTTTCAGAGCCGGGGTTACAGATCATGAGGAAACGGATCGCTGCGGCATGCAGATCTGCGATCATTTCTTCGCCGGCGGCGGCATAACGGCTCCAGCGGCTCTCAGTGGCACAACTGCGTTTTCCATCTTTGTCTGTTTCAGCCAGGCTCTTCTGGCTGCGACCGCTGCTGGCTGGTTTCTGGCACCTAACATGGTATTTTTGTCTTTATTTTTGCTCTGTCTTTGAATCTGCGCTCTTCTGGTGACAACGTACTCTTTGTTTTTGATTTTTCTTCTTTCACTTATTTCCTGCTGCTCTTTTCATCTTTCCCGATAACATTTTGTCCTTTCTTGTCTTCTGTATTTTCTTTATTTTTAAAAAATGCCGTTGATACGAAGAGCTGTGAAAGTGCACCTCAAAGCATTGCTGTATTCAGTGAACCCGACGCTTTACTGAAACGGCCATAATTGTTCCTGTAAACTTATGTTTGGAGCCTGTTTTGTGTATTTAACTCAAGCTGGCTTGTGGTAAATCTTTTCCCAGCAGCTGTTTGTTTAACTCCTTTGCTGCACGACGAAAGATGAGGTTACCTCGGCTTACCTGAGCCAGCAATTTTGTCCCTGAGGCCGATCTGCAGGTAAGCCGGCAGACCAGAGCATCATTCATCATTTGCTATTATTGCGTCGTCGAGACATCAGGCGTGTGACTGCTGTCTTTCCTAACCAGGCTGCGGCCTGGCCGCGGGCTGTTGCCATCCAAGCATGAGACCTCTGGTCGACCGGAGAGGCCGCCATCGCAGCTGTGCGTTTCCGACGGTGAGAGTATGGCGTTCACCATTTTGATGATTTTCTGTTTTTGCCTCAGTGCCAGCGGCGATTCGTGAGGCCTTTAGTGTCACCATCTGCTGTGATCCACAGCGCCCGACTCATCTTGGCCACCCACGGCATTTTATCAAACATCGGTCGGCCGGCTGGCATGGCGAAGGTACGCTGGGCTCGGCCCTTATTCCCCGGCGACAGCGGCGGCGTGGCGGTGAGAAGATCTCAGGCGACACGTTTGCGTGTAATGAGTACACTGCTGGCAAAACGAAGGCGCACTGCAGGTAAATGAAGGCAGGCTTTCTTTCATCCATTTCTTTCCATTTGCTAAAATTGATTTGCAACGAAGTAACTGACTCCCTCTTCACTTCATTCTTTCAAAGAATTCACGCGACTTTGCTACGGCTGTGTTTTCTGTTTGGCTTAGGTAACAGGGGCAGCGAGGTTGAATAGAAGATGTTGAAGCCCCCACCGGTTCAAAGGCCTCCCACGGATAAAGAATGACTGCTCAAACCTATACGGAGGCACGGGATAAGCTATGTTTTCGTTCGGTCACACTGTGAACTGGGGCTGCAACCCCTCGGCTCTGCGGCACGCCCTGCGGCTATCGTTGTTTTCGAGGTGTTTATATTGCGAAACTCTTCGTCAGCTTCAGCTTTGGGCTTTCAGTCACTATCCCGATGATGTACATCGACGCTAATAAGGCAGCATCTTAAATGCAAATATATATTTTGTTTATGTTTGATTCATTTAATTGGCCCTGGTGTTGTTCTTTCGGCTGAAGCATTTCTGGGTCATATTCTTCCAGTGGCTAATGCTAAATTAATTGACTTTATTTTAGTAATCGATTCATCATGATAATCATTTCAGCTCTAAGCGGAAGTGAAAAACGCCTTCAACTACAATTTCAGTGGGACTTGATGGCCGAAGGCTGAGGCTGAGTCATAAGGCAAGCTGTTGAAATCAGTACAGAAGCAGGAGATGGTAAATAATGACGCTTTAATAACATTAATGAGACGAGATCTGCATGTTGTTGCTGTTTGTGGGCTTTGGCATGGCACAACAGAAGGTGAAACGTTTCGCTCAGATGATCCCCGGACCCGTATTTATTGAAAGAACATTACCTGCAGGCTACTACTCGAACACTTGCACACACCTTTACACACACACACCTGCTGCTGCTCTGTCCCGCTCCTGTCTATTCTTGTACAACAAATCTGTTAGGAACTGTTAAGCTCTTTAGCTGCGAGGGATGAAAGCGACCGGGCGATGACAGACACACACACCTGGTGTGATGAGAATGAGGAGGTTCAATAGTCGGTGTCGTCGCGTTTGAATTTTGTTTGTTACCGCGATGATCCAAGCGTTGATTGGCCATTTTAAATGGATCGACCCAGCTAGCGCGTGTTTTCAAAGCCCGCGGCGTTTGTCAGCCCCTTTGGATCAGTTTGGCAGGTGGCAGCAGCAGAAATCCTGTAGTCATGTTCTCACCTCTTGCGATTTTAGTTTCATTTAGAGGCAGTAGCAGCATTTACAGTCTGGTGTTTCTCCCGGCGGCGGGCCTGAACCTTGTTCAATCTGAAAACGCTTTCAAATGACACGGCTGTTCCCATTTATTTTGGCTCTTTTAGCGCATCGGCCCAATCTTTGATTCAGAAGTGAACAATTTTTGTGTGTTACATCTGTCCTGGCGTCTGCGGCACCGGCTGTGTATTTTTGTTGACAATGGTAGATGGCAGCAGAAAGTACGAATGTGACTCTAGCTCCACATCTCAGGTGTTTAAATGAAGTGTGGTTTGGGTGTTGGTGTTTAAGCAATAGGCCTTGAGTGTGTGTGTATCGTGGTGCATCTATTGGTAAGTTATTGTTCCTAAATCATATTGCACGTTAAGCGTTCAAGCTTCTGTTGAAGCAACTGGCCATTCTTGCATTTAGCTTTCGGTGGTAGTGCGCAGCGCAGGTGCGGATTCTGACTGGCTGCGCTGTGACCCAGCTCGACCAGTGCCCCCTGTTAGAAAATGACGGCTGCGCCTGACGGCACGGCGGATCGAAGACCAACTGCGGTTTCGTAGAAACCTGAGACCTTAGTCGCCTGCGTCAGCCGTTCTGGCGCCAAGCTGTTTGTCTTCAATGTGCATTTCTTTGGTTGGACTGCTTTGCGGCTGCAGCCCACGTGGCGAAGCTCCGGCAGCTAAATGCGTGTTTGTGTCTGGTGCCTGCGATCCCGGCTATGCGGCCACCATTGTTGTGAAACAGGCTGCGTGGTCGTGGTGCGCGTGTTTGGCTCATGATATTTAAGCTGCCGGCTGGCTGCAACGATGCTGATGGCCGCCCACGTACTCGCTTCCTGCCCCGCGTCGCGCGTATGCATCCCTGCGGCGCTCACTGAAGCATCTGCTGGAAACGTAGGTAGCGGATAAAATCGTCACCAGAAGCCAGGCGGAAGCGCTACAGAAAGCCATTTGTGCACAGCCAAATATCACTGATTTTATTTCTTTTGATTACAGACAGGCTATTTATTCCTATAATAGACATCTTCAATTTGTAAAATAGTTTTTGCTTTTGTTTCTCCTGGTAAATAAAATACTGCAACGCAAAACAACCACTCATCATTTTGCAGATGTTTTCTGCTCACTAACTAGTTTTCTTAAAAAGCTGTGAAGAATGCCGGCTGACTACTCACTATAGTCGTCGATGCTGGACTACGATCCAAGTATCAGACCTCTAACAACGAACTGAATATAATGTCAAACAATTTATAAAATTGTTTCCTTTAAATTTTAAGCGAATCCTTTTTATTATTTTCAAACATTTGAGAAGAATTTTCTGGGTTTGTTGCAAACAAAACAAAATTTGTATTTTTGAGTTTTTTGTTTAAATGTTCTGTCATGTATGCAGCAACTGAAAAGAATCCCAGTAGCGAATAAAATGAAGATTTCATGTTGAAGTGATGATGTTTGGCCTCTGAATCATGGTCCATTTCAAAGTGATGATCTCGGAACAATAAAATAAAAAGACTTAAAAAAGTTTTAGACCTTTCGTTTCTTCTTTTTAAATAATTGAATTTGAAATACTTAAGATTTATAATTATGAAATAAAGTTGAAGCTGCGTATTTCCTTCAACAATCGAACTTTTCGAACTGTGCTCTGAAATCTGGATATTTTCTTATGCTGTATGAAGCATTTTTTTCAATATTATTTCGCTTTCTTACTTTACAAATCGGTAAGTGAGTAAATCAAACAGCCACTACGACAGATTACTGTCATGACGCAGATCAGTATTTTCACGTTAATCTTCAAAGCATTTCTTTGCATTTTTAAATCAGAAAGGTATGTAAGTATGACTTTATATCGGGAATAACAGTGAATCTAGGAATTTAGGCTTTTATTACAATGCATCGAAGAAAATCAAGAATTGTGTTTCTTGCCAATTATGTCAAAAGGCCATATTTTTAATGGCGATCCACATTTTGTTCTTTATTTAAAATAACCTTAAAACTCTGACATGCGCTGACACTATTTGTTTACATACAGTACATGTGAAATGGACAAGTCACGAAATGCTCAAAACGCCAGGTCTGCCGATAATGGTTTCTTTATTTCTGTGTCACAAAGTATGCTACTATGGCGATTGTTGATTGGATAACGTAAGTTCAACATTTTGTTAGGGTATGTTGTTGCTGTATGTCGAATTTTCGGGCTGGAAATTCAGGCGTTTCTCTTGAATTCTCATCGTGGTTTCCGGCGCTGTAGTAACATTCAGGCAGGAAGTGGTGGTTGTGATATTTTGAACAGGAGCCTTGCGCTGTCTTCTGACTGCAATATTAAAATACTGCGTATTTACGAAATGTTTCACGACCCACACCAATCTTTTGGTAATCCCAGCGTGTTGCCGTTGTTTTCACCTGTGATAAGCTGTTGATATCGGTTCTGACCGATGAATATTCGCCTGACGAAAACTGAAGAAGAAAAACTAAGCAATCGATCTTGTTATGTAATGCGAATGTCATTTCATTTGCTGCTTCAGCAAAGTGGTGGTACTGTGTTTAAAATATAAAGATGAATCGGCTAAAGTTCACAAGTGAAAATTTTAAGCAATTTGTATGGATTTGACGAGCATGGACGCTGAGAGCAATAACAGACCCGACCTTTAATCTGCGTCTGTTTGTTTTCTGGCAATTTTTAGTTTCTGTATTCATTGCACTACTGGGTGATTCGAACATAACGACTCGTGGTTGAAAATGAACTGCTCTGAAGAGTTCTCATCAAAACGCCTCAGAGCTGTAAATGGAGGCTCAAAATCACCTAAGTACTGGGTCTGGCACCACAGTGAGCTATTTTGAATCGGAAGTATTTTCTATGACTAAGCGTTTGGGGCCAGCTGAAAGAGTTTTCGAATATTAGTCAATTGGTCAATAATATTTGTATACAATTAAAGCTGGACACCAGGTCAGCCTGACGGAAGATTGAATTTGCTGGATTCCACCTCCGTCCAGCCAGAGAGCCTAAATCGTCGGCTCTGAACGGTAGCAGGCTTTCCGCTCTCAAGAAGGCGCGGCAGGAGGAACAGAGCAGGTAGGCCTACGCTTGGCTCATTCCGGTGCATTCGGTTGTCAACGTCCACTGTTATCATTTAAACGTGAATAAATGTGCTATAAACTAACTGACTGTATGAACAGCGTTACTGGCTTTAGAGATCGACGACGCCGATTTGAAAAAACCGGCAAGCCGTGACTGTTACGATTACATTTTGCTGTCTTAGGCTGAGAACCTGGTCAAAAGCAGATAAAAGTACATAACTTTAACCGAAAGGTTCCCGTGCTATCGGTAGCAACTTGCTCCCTGGTGTGCTGAAATAAACAACTAAGCGTGATGAATGTTTATTTAAGCTGTATTTCTTTTAGAGTATCATTACGTAGAGTAATAAGGAAAATCAGAGCAAAAATAAATTTCTGACGGACTATTGAGTGGTTTTGCTGTTGACCAACAGATTAACAGCGTTAAAGCGAAGTAAACTGCTCTGACACGTTCCACATAGAACAAAAACCGACATGAATGTTACTGCATTTTCCACGTAGTATTTGATGGCAGGCAGCAATGAGAGATAAGTGAGGTTATGATCTGCTTGGTATGTTTATTTGAGCACGTTACCCTTGATCTTAAATTAACATAAACAGATGATCATCGGCAGGACAACTTCTGTCTTTACGTTCAAGACAGATTTGTGTTGACGGAAAACACGGAAATTCAGTTTTGAAGTTGACGCAAATGTGGCATTTGGCGATTTAGTCAACCTGTGGTACAAATATGTTTCATGTTTATTTTATTAAGCTGTTTGAACGGAGAAGGTTCCCCGCAAGCGGAAAAATTACAATTTTAGGCTGTTTTCTGGAAACGCTTTGTTTACAATTAGATGCCATTGGTTACAAGTGTTTGCTACTGAAGATTTGTTTGATCACGGCCAACTTCAGACTTACCGCTAACCTTTGGTGACAATCCAATAAATATTCTCAGAATTTGTGACATATTTTTCAACAGTTTGAAATACATTGTACCAATTTAAACAACGAGCAGTACCAAAATATGGGCATCGTCAATGGCATGTGAAAGTGAGCCAGGTAATAAATATTCATGTGGCCTGATCCCATGACCAACAAAAGTAAAATTACCTTCTGTTAGTAAATGTTTGAACAAACCTATACTGAGAAACTTAAACACAAATCTCTAAAAAATTTCCCCAATATTTTATTTGACTAGCATTCAAACTAAAACAAGTATTTTAGCTTTAAGTGAACAAATCTTATAGTAAGTTATATTGAGCAGGAGATTTCATGTCTCTGTTTGCCGACTTTCGGTCCCTTTGCGCCGCTGCTCCTCGGAACCAAGCGTGGAGCGCAAGCGGCTAGCATGGCGGCAGAGAAGCGCGATTGCCGACTTCCGAAGGCAGCTTTGCCTTGCCTAGGTCGGCTGGCTGAGATTTGGCTTCTTTTATCTGGCTTATCCTGATTACAAGAACTGTTAGACAAAATGAAGTCGTAATTGTTTAACTCAGACGCTGCTGTTCCTCTTTATTTTGGTTTAACTGGTGAACATTTCTTTCATTCTTTCTGTTTGTTGTGGATCTTCGGGCACGAATGCTGACCAGCCTCAGCGGCACGCTGGTGTTACCTCACGAGCTTTAACCGGCAGTGTCCAGCGTAACGGGCACAAGGTGGGTGGTAAAGAACTTTTCGCCAGCTGGGTATGAGGCCCATTTTATAGAGGAGGCAGTATCGGGGTTGTCAAGAGTGTGGCGTGAGCCATTTGTGGCACCTCGAAGAAAGAACGGGGGCCTCGCTGGTGTTGGCCCTGTGAGTGAATTGTGAGATGGACAGAACCTTTCGTGTAGAACGGCATTTTTATAAATCAGCATCTTTAAAAAGTGTTTTTGTACAGTTTTTGAGTGCAGCTCGTGGTTTCTAGAGTAGGATGACCAACCTTTGGAAACCAGAAACTCCAGCTGACGACCATCGGCTGCGCGCCGGCTGTTTGAAATTGCGCAAAAAAAAATTTGTCCCCAAACTACACCTGACGGTTTACCGCAGTTTAAAAAGCAGAGCAATAGAGAGCACGCGAGGCAGTCACTACGCTACAGAAATGTCTGAAAAACACGACTATATTCTCCTACTATTGATAAAACTTATTTCACACGTAGTAAGTTTGTTATCAGGAAAAGCGTGATTGAAAAGCTTACGTTCATTAAACCTCCGCTCTGTTCATATTTGCCAGTAATGTAACATCTGATTGTTGATCACCAAGGACACGATGCAAAAAGCATTTCATACTGGTTGATGCTAATTTAACAAATTTATTGAGGAAATTGGCTGCATTTACATTGTTCGAAACAAAAGTATGGGCATAACCTCAAAAAACTGGCGAAACCTGCCAGTCACTCTAAATCTGGGCTAGAAAGGATCCTTTCTGAGTTGAGTCATTGTACAGGAAACGATGATATGCAATGTTAGTACTGTTGAGAAGGAAAGAACTTGTATCCAGCGTTTATGTCTTGGATGTTTGTTTTTCTGAATCGAAACGATGACCACACAGGCGACCGACTGCGTTGCACTACCAGCGTGTGCCCGAGCCGAGGACGAAGGCGCTGGCAAAACAGACCGGGCGCCAACCTTGCCCCACCATGTTGAAAATATATGACTATTACATGTAACTAACTTTTAGTGTAACGTTTCGTTCCGCAAGCTAATATTGGCTTCACTGCGGCAAGAAGTAGATTTCATGTTAAAAAACCTAGGCTTTGAATTCACTGTGCACGGCATTTTCAACAAACGTCAACATATTTGGCTTTTGGAGCGCATAAAGCATCACCGTGGCTTACTATTACGGTTTGGCTCAGATTCTTCGCTCTAAACGAAAGAAGCGGGCATCCAGGCTTGTACAAGCATCGACACAGCAACAGCTGGTAATACTGTAATCATCTGGCACACATTAAGCTAAATATTTCTCAGAAAACTAAATCTGTTTTTATAGATAAAGAAAGTCTGGTGCCTACCAACTAAATACCCATGTGGATCACAAAGCGCGCAACCAAC